>CM071949.1:1662500-1852500 GCA_036784905.1 Acrossocheilus fasciatus | reverse complement strand
CTTCCAAAAACAGTATGCTACCGTAAAATTACATGTAACGTCCAATACAGTTTTTTCACCGTATATAGTAGGGGAACTTACCGTTAACCATTTAACAGGTTTTTACTGTAGCATTTTTACAGTCTTTTACCATTAAATTCACGGTAATTTTCTACAGTGTTGATCTAAAGGTTTAAATTCGTGAATATTTACATTTTAAATAAATCTTTATATATATATATATATATATATATATATATATATATATATATATATATATATATATATATATAGAAAAATGCATTTATTCATTTTTTATTTATTATGTTTTTTTAAAGGCCATTCTTCAGTTTATCTGGTAATTATTTCACATTGAGATCAATGCTACCTCAAAATCTCAGAACTCAATCTTCTGGTGAAATGTCACTTCTTTCTGATGATGTATGCAGGACTTCTCCAATCATTTAGTTTGATTAAACCCTGCGCCTTTCTCCCTCCATCTAATCAACAACTTATGCACAGAACCGAGTCCCCACCTTACTTTTTCTTTTTTTCGCCCAAGAAGGACTCGGATGTATATATCACAATAACTGCTGATCTGCTGCTACTGCCATTTGATCACGACTTGAATTTTTCACATTTTACCTTTTACCTCTGAACTGGGAAACGACGAGTAATAAAAACTGTATTAATGTCTGCTGCATTGCATGTTATAGCCCCAGCCACCATGAAATCTCATTGGCCCCAAGTCCCACTCCACATAGCTTATAAATTTATGTATGTTCTGGTTGGCTGGGATCGTGTCATGTTGCATTTTCATGTTCAGTGTGGACAGACTGAAGTCTTATTGCATCAGATGTTCTCCTTGTATGTTCGTGCATTCTTGTGTTCTTGTAGCTCAAACAGTAGAGCTTGACCTTAAGGTCATGGGTTTGATTTCCAGTAGGTTTCCACTAATGAAAATGTACATAAATTTTTGAATCAGGACTTTTTCAACCTGTAATTCCAAAGATTGGTACACATGGATTGCAGGATTTTGTTTCAAACGTGACTTTCTTCTGTGCAACACAGGAGGAGCAGTTTTGAGTCATGTACTCATCGCTCCTTTGCATAAAATTACAATGAATGAGGACCGGGTTTTCAAGCAGGAGGTTAAAGCAGCATAAAATGATTGTAGACACATCTCAAGTCTTCTGAAGCAATGTGATAGCTTCAACCAGATCTCACGAGAACAAAGAGATTTGACAAGGTTATGGAAATCGACAAATGAGATTGTACAAATTCATACAAATCAGCCAACAATTCGCCAAAATGTAAAATGGTTATGAATTGCCATGAAAATGCTTTGAAGGAACAGACAAAAAATGTACAGTTTTGCTTCAGAAGAAGAGTACTTTGGGCCACTTTAATACTGATCTGCCAAAAAGGAAAAGTTACAAATTTCCATAAGATTTTGTTGGAGGAACAGACCAAAATTTACTGTATTGTTTCAGAAAACTTTAAAGAAATGACATTTGGACCATTTTAGAAATATTTTAGTGGGTCTTTATTGTCATTTTGGAGCTTGACAGTCCAAGTCCTCGTTCACATGCATTATGTTGAAAAGAATGGCCAGAATAATCTTCAAGACTTAGGAAAACCTACAAATAAGATTAAACAAATTCAAACAAATTGGCCACCTATTTGGAAAAAAAAAAAAAAAAAAGTTACTAATTGCATGAGACTGCCTAGGAGCAGCAATCCAAAATGTACAGTATTTCTTAAGAAGACTTGGAAGAAGTGCCATTTGGACCACTTTAGTATTATTTTAGTGGTGATATTTTATTGTTTTTTTTTGTTGTTGTTTTTTTTTTGAGCTTGACAGTCCAGGATGTTCTTCAAGATGTAAAAATTTGTACAAATTAGTCACCAATTTGCTGAAATGTAAATTAGCCACGAATTGCCATGAGATTGTGTTGAAGGAACAGACAAATATTTACAGTATTGCTTCAGAAGGCTTGGAAGAAGAGCGATTTGTACCACTTTAATAGTATTTTATCCACCTATATTTGCCAAAAAGGAACTAGTTACAAATCGTTAAAATTAGTTAGTTAAAATTTACAGTCATGCATCAGAAGACTTGGAAGAACCACTATAATTAGACCACTTTAATAATATTTTAATGGTCCTTTTTTTTTTTTTTAGTCCTAGTTGTCATTCACGTGCATTACTTTGAAAAGAACGGCCAGAATGTTCAAGTTGCACGAACGAGATTTTATGAATTCATACAAATTAGCCACCAATTTGTCATGACGTAAATTGCCATGAGATTGTGTCGAAGGAACAATCCAAAATTTACAGTATTGCTTCCGAAGACTTGGAAGAAGAGTCATTTGCATCACTTTAATAATAGTTTAATGCTAGTCCTAGTCCTAGTTCTTCTTCGTGCACGTTCATTTTTGTTGCATTACTTTGATTCTGTGTTGCATGTAAGAAAGAGTTTGAATGGGTTCTCTTCAGTCTTTCCCTCAAACTCTCCAGCATTACACGAGCGCTGTAAGCCTTTCCGTGACTAGCTGTCATTAATCTGACTTCTCTGGGGGCAGTACCTTGAGCGCATGCCAGCGCACATCGTACAGCAGGAGAGATTGAAGAAGGCAGTGAAAGAGTGTTGGGCTGGTGGAGAGGGGGAGTCAAAACAGAGCAGCTTTTCTTGCTTTGTGAGCGCAGGCTCCGGGAGGTTCCGGGAACTTCTAGAGGCCGCTTGCATTACGATGCGGAGAAGTGCAGGCCAAACAAACAGAGCTGCTTATCAGTTGTGCGGCGGAGACCACCCTCAGACCGCCTCGGGAGAGAAACCGGCTCCCAGCGCCTTCCCACAAATCTAAACCATCCTCATAATGAAGTGTTGTTCTTACGCTCTCGTTTGACACACTCGTGAGCCGTTTTACAGTCACCGTCTTGGCTTGAGCGAGAAACTCTCACGCAGGATTATCCAAACACAACAGCGTGATTCCAGATGTAGCTCGTGCCCCGTCCGTAACCCGCTTTTCTCGTGGTCTTGTGGTACGACACACCCGTATGTTGCGCTTCAGAAAGCCTTCGTCTGGAGAGCTTTAGTCAGCAGTCGTTTCTCCAGCCTGGCACGGTCGACGCTGAGATCACGTGTCAAGAAATGATCTGCGTGTGCTCACCGCTGGGAACTCATTTAGCGATAATGTCTGTTTCTTTCAGAAATCTGGCTATTGGCATTCAGAATAACAGATTGTATGAAAATCATTGAATGAGGATGTTGGAAAAACAGATTTTGTGAGCCTGCAGCACAAAAGCAGTCTTAAGCAGTGCAGGTATATTTGTAGCAAAAGCCAGCAATACATTGTATGGGTCAAAATTATACATGTTTCTTGTATGCCAAAAATAATTAGGATATTACGTTAAGATCATGTTCCATGAAGATATTTTGTAAACTTCCTACCGTAAATATATCAGAACGTAATTTTTGATTAGTGATATGCATTGCTAAGAACTTCATTTGGACAACTTCAAAGGTGATTTTCTCAATGTTTAGATTTTTTTTGCACCCTCAGATTCCAGATTGTCAAATAGTTGTATCTCAGCCAAATATTGTCCGATCATAAAAAGCTTATTTATTATAAAATCCCAATTTTAAAAAATTGACCCTTATGACTGGTTTTGTGCTCTAGGGTCATATTTCTTCAGAAGATTTGGGAAAAGAGCCATTTGGACCACACTGATAATAGTTTAATGGTGCTCTTTTGGCATTTTGGAGCTTGGAAGTTTTAGTCCTCGTTCACATGCATTATGTTGAAGAGCCAGAAAGTTCTTCAAGATGTACAAATTCATGCAAATTAGACACTAATTTGTCAAAATAGTTATGAATTGCCATGATAATTTGAAGGAGCAGACAAAAATGTACAGGTTTGCTTCAGAAGACTCAGAAGAAGAGTCATTTGGGCCACTTTAATACCGATCTGCCAAAAAGGAAAATAGTTGCGAAAAAGATCTGCGTGTGCTCACGGTTGGGAACCGATTTAGTGATAATGTCTGTTTCTTTCAGAAATCTGGCTATTGGCATTGGCATTCAGAACTTTCCAGAAGGCCTTGCCGTGAGTCTCCCGTTGCGGGGTTCTGGGATGTCCACATGGCGATCCTTTTGGTGAGTCCAGACAGATACACATTCACATCCAAAACCTAGTGTGCTGCCTGCATGGGTGCTGTTTTAAGGTGTCATTTGCACTTCCAGTGCAAAAGCTGCTCCAAACAGTTTAGAGACTGTAATTTGGACAGACATTTGCATATAAGGTGATCCTAGATGCACTGTGACAAGCAAAAAAAAAATGTTATATTCTTTTTAGAAGTTACCAATTTATTTTTTTTGAGTCCAATCTATTTAATGAAATACGGCCTAATCTGTTTTATTAAATAGGCTGTGTTTTGGGGTCCAATCCATTTGGTAAACAGCCTTATATGTACCTTTGTAAAACTTTAAATCTGTCACCTGTGAGGTTCATTTCAGTTAGGATTAGTGGTCGACAGATATGGATTTTTTTTTTTGCAAGGTTCATGGATTTAAATATTTATTACATACTCAAAGACTCACTTAAAGTATAAAAATGGCTATTTGTTAAATGCCAAAAATGCGTGAGAAAGTATCATAGTATTTGCTAGAAATTACTAATAATTAGTGTTCAGGTCCCGCTTCCCACGCTTATCAGCCAATCAGGATAAAAAAATAAATAAATATGTAAAAATTACTGTTTAAGTCCTGCTTCTGACACTTATTGGCCAAACAGAAAACTTAATTTTAAATAAAAAAATAAATAAATAAATACTGTTTAAGTCCTGCTCCCAACATTGAAAAAAACTTTATATATAAAAAATGAAAGAAAGAAAAAGATTACTGTTCAAGTCCCACTTCTGACAGATATTGGTCAAACAGAAAGATGTAATTACAAACAAACAAATAAATAAATAAATATTACTGTTTAAGTCCTGCTTCTGACACTTATTGGCCAAAAAAAGCCCCCAAATTAAATAAATATTTACTGTTTAAGTCATGCATCTGTCACTAAAAATAAATAAATAATGTAATTTAAATCAATAAATAAAATAAATGTAAAAAAATATAATAAAAAGCCAAATTTCGGCCGGTATATCAGCGTTATGTATTGGTTAGAATGCTGTCTTAGAAGGAAGCTGCTTATGAAGGCAGCTCTCTAGGTTTTGGTCCAAGGGCACAGTCACAAACATTTATTATGGTCTATTTGTCTTAATTTATTCCTGATTGATTTCTGAGCCGTTGTAAAGCCTGCTGATGGAAGCGTTCAGAGCGCTGCAGTGTTTTACGCTCGTCTCTGCCTCACAGGTACGGGCAGCTGAGCGGGATGGTGGAGCCTCTGGCGGGGTTGCTAGGGGCCGTTGCCGTGGTGCTGGCGGAGCCGTTGCTACCGTACGCTCTGGCCTTCGCTGCAGGAGCCATGGTGTATGTGGTGGTTGATGACATCATTCCTGAAGCCCAAGTCAGGTGAGCGGCGGCACAGTGAAAGTGTTCAGAGACCGCAGATGCTCACACGCCACTGAATGTGTGTGTGTTGCTTTCACAGCGGGAACGGGAAACTGGCCTCATGGATGTCCATTGTGGGCTTCATCGTCATGATGTCACTGGATGTGGGGCTTGGCTGAGCCTTTTCATTGGTCGAATCTTCAATGTCAGCTGACTGCACGGAAAAAAGTGACCAAAGCAGCCTTTCTTCTCAGTGTACAGGTTTATCGATCATTGGAATATTTTTCTACTTAATGTATTTTATGTAATTTTTTTGTTGTTTTATATGGAAGCCTGTTTCTGCCACTGGTTAAAAAAATAAAAAAAGGTAATTGCAACTTTTTTTTTTTTTTTTTGGAGAAAAAAGTCAGAATTGTGAGTTGTAAAGTCGCAATTTGGAGAAATAAAAGTCGCAACTCTGAGAAATAAAGTCTCAATTGTAAGAAGATAGTCTTTTCCCTCAGAATTGGACTTTGTAGCTCACAGCTGCAAGAGAAAAGTAGTCAGAATTACAAGAAAAAAGTCAGCATTGTGAGATATAAAGTCCCAATTTGGAGAAATAAAAGTTGCAATTCTGAGAAATAGTCACAATTATAAGAAAAATAGTTTTTTGTCCTCATGGGCTTTAAAAACTCATTCTGAGCAAAGAAGTCAGAATTACAAGAAAAAAGTCAGAATTGTGAGAAATAAAAGTCGCAATTCTGAGAAATAGTCGCAGTTCTAAGTCTTTTTTTCCTCAAAGTTGGACTTTATAACTCACAGTTGTAAGTTTTAGCTCACAATTCTGAAAAAAGTAGTCAGAATTACAAGAAAAAAGGTCAGCATTGTGAGATAAAAAGTCACAATTCTGAGAAATAAAAGTCGCAATTCTGAGAAATAGTCACAATTGTAAGAAAACAGTCTTTTTTCCTAAAAATTGGACTTTAAAAACTCATAATTGCAAGTCTTCGTCTCACCATTCTGAGAAAAGAATTAAGAATTACAAGAAAAAAAATCCAGAATTGTGAGATAAAAAGACAGTCATCTTTTCTTATTTTTTATTCAGTGGCGGAAACAGGCTTCCGTAGTTTTATGAATGACTCACGGACCACATTTATTTAGACAGGGTGGAAAGATTAAATGCAAAATACTTGAAAAATTATTCAAACTTGAATGAGTGACTTGAGGGGTTGTTTAGGTGTGTGTGTGTGTGTGTGTGTGTGTACGTGAGTGTTTCCCATCATTAATTTAAAGACCATATGTTCTCAATATTGTTGTGCACTCATCTGAATGAAAGGCAATGATGACTAAGTAAATTGGATGTTTTTGAACTAGTCTTTCCAGTCAGCTGTTTGCTTTCAAGTTATTAAATGAAGTTGACATTTTATGGACTGTTAAGTTTTTTTGTTTGTTTGCTTGTTTTTTTTTATTTCTGATGATTACAGATATGCAACACGACTATGAATAGGTGAAATGTAAGGTGAAATTCACGTGTAAATGATGTAAAAGGATTACTGTACAAGCCATTTGTGTTGATTTGTTCTGCACTGTGTGTGAAAGACTTTGAACTTTTTTAATTTAATTGCTCAAACAGGGAGAAAGAAGTAATAAACTGATTTTCTAACTGTTGTTGTTTTGAGGCTAACTGATGTCTTCTGGCGCAGATTGTTACTTTAAGTGTAATTTAATGTTTTCGTCTGCTGTGCCATTAACAGTCCTATCAAGACGCTTCCTTCTGTTTATACTTTATACTGTATGCATACATGGACTTACATCAGTTTTCATTAAAGACTGCAAGCTAAAAAATGTGAATAACTCTTATCAGGAAATACTTTACATATCATAAAAAGTAGCTGAAAAAACAGCAGGAAAAAAAAAGTATATACTTCATTATATGTTAAAATATCAACCTAAAGTAGTAAAATCTGTTTTGTGCCTTTATAATACACTGACAAATACCAAAGATACGCGTGATAAAGAGAAAGCCACATGATTTCCACAAGGTTCACAATGCCATTCACACAAATATAAAACACAGTCGTGGTAATGATAACGTAATATAATAAGCATTAACAACATAAGATGCGAAGTAAAAAACTAAAAAAAAATCTAGTAGAAACATTATTATTTTAAATAAAAACCATCACACAGGGAATTCTGGGAATGACGCTTTAAGTTTTTAATGTAAGTTATAAGATGACCTGTTCTTTTTTGCTTTTTAAAACTGTAAACTTAATATTTCACTGTACAAATACATAA
Source organism: Acrossocheilus fasciatus (assembly GCA_036784905.1). Lineage (NCBI taxonomy): Eukaryota > Metazoa > Chordata > Actinopteri > Cypriniformes > Cyprinidae > Acrossocheilus > Acrossocheilus fasciatus. The sequence goes on along the minus strand of CM071949.1, from coordinate 1,844,741 downwards.
AATGTCCAGGTTTTGACCGTATATCACAAGGGATCGATCTTTTTGGTTTTGCATCAAATGCGTGGATTTTGACATTCTTGATGGTAATTACATTAATCAAACTCAACAATTCAACCCTGTTATCCAAGAAAAAATGATCAATAAATTAATATTATATTATTTCTTTAATTTACAGGCAATATTTGGTCCCAAACTAGTTCTGAAAGCTTAGTTGTTGTTGTTTTTTCTTTTCTTTTTTTAAACATATTATTTATTTTAATATTATTTGCTAAAATGCTAGATAAAATCACGATCTGTCCCAAAGGTTGGTAACATGTTTAGAAAAATGTCAGCTTCAACGGAAAATGAGAACAGCACATATAATTCATAAACATGCTGAGGTTGACATTTGGACATTTTCTGGATGATAATTACTTCAGACTCCGCTTTGTACTCGGTATTCATGAAAAGTGCCAATGAAGTAGGAAGCGTTTCAGTCAAAATAGTATATGAACTATGAAGGAAATGTGGAGGAAACCCAATGTTTTGGCCTTGAAGAGGCCATTAATCTTGTGGTTTCCTCTCGCAAAGTGGCTAATCTACAACAACGTGTTACTCCTGTGCATTCATGCAAAATCTTTTCCTTGGTGGAAGTTTTATAATGCACATAGAGTTAGTTATATTTAGCCTGTCTCATTTCTGTCCTCCACCACATAGCTTCAGCCTTTTGTTCAAACTGCACATCGGCTTCTTCGTCCATCACTTCGTTGCATTATCCTACAGGGCGACCAAAGAAACTGCGTGTCACATTCCCATATACCAGTTGAATATGCTTCTCCATAAGCTTCTTACCGAGCTCAGCCAGCTGGATCGCATATTTATGGACCAGACAATGCATCGTGGCAGCAGTTTGACGTGAACCGCAATGGATTCAATTTCACCCCCTAAACTTTCTGATTATGCCGAGGTGGATAAGAAGGTTGCAATCAATACTTCATCACATTAGAAGCCTTGCTTAAAAGATTTCATTGTTGGTCCCTAAGTCTTTGAATAAGAGGGAGACCGACCAACTGCATACACCGAGTCGCCCTTCATCTGTCTTTTGTTGAGTCAATAGAGCTTTGTTCTGAATGTTAACTCCAGACTGGAGCTGGTTATTGCAATTAACAAAACTGACTCTGTCTTGAAAGTTACATCAGATATTATTAACGAACCGCTCTGAGTTTGTCATGTAAATCAAACCACTTACTGTAGAAAGCCAAAAAAAGCTGGGTTTTGAATAAATGGCACACAACAACTGTTTATGAGTCGTGCCGCTCGTCACCCTGACCCAGATCATGAAGAAACAGGCCTTTCTTTTGTGTTTTTCTCATAACCTGGAATAGTTGGCTGCAGTCATATGAGCTGTGGCACTGAAGTGGTTTTGGTTATGGCATGTGTGAAGGAATGTGTTGGGGTTAAACAGAGAGACGGCTCACAATGTCTTTGTGTTTGGTCGCCGGCCTCCTGGTCACGCAGTAATGCAGCTTGGACGAGCTCACCAACCAAGAATTATGTGTGTGGGTGAGTGCATATTATTCAATAAATCATTGCTTTTGAACACATATGCACTAACTCTTACAGATTTATTTGACTAAATAGATTTAGTTTTGATAGAATTATTTCCTTTACAACACTGAGTACATAATAAATCCTACATATGCAGCTATACGTCTGAATAACAAAGTCCCGGTGCTTCACGTGTCTTTTAGCTGTCAAACTTTACTTATTTTGATCAAGTAAGCGTCAGAATAACTGTAGTAATATTTCCAGATGAACACTTACTGGACTGAAGCAGCTCAGCTTTACTTGATTCTCCATCAATCTTTTTTTTATTTTTTATTTTTTAGAAAAATCTGTGCGTCTCGAATCTGATCATCGGGATCTTTTGAGGAGCGTTTGTTTCCAGATGCTTTACTTTCACTGTTTCTTTCTTCATCTCACATCTTCTGAGCAGTGTTTATTTGTTCATCTCTCAATCAGCATTGGATTGCATTGCATTATATGTTTGGATCATTTCAAACTCATCTTACTGAGACATATTATTGGAGATTTATGACTGATTTACATGCATTTTATGTATTTACTTTTTGTCCATATAAATATCAGAATCTGCACCAAATTGCATATGTTTGCTCAGTTTGAGCCTCTGAATAAAACTGAGGTGTTTTCCCACCATATTCTCACTATATCAGACTATATGAGCCGGAAAAAAACATGATACGAAGCATAAAACAAACACATATGCAAACTTTTTATTTATGAATATTTAAAAAAAATATATTTTGTTTAAAGGTTCCATAAAATGTTGCATTAAAAAAAAATAATAATAAAAATATCTAAGTATTATTTCATACAGGGTTTTATATGGGGTTTCAAATGTAATGGTTTTATATGCTGTAACTACATATAAAAATTGGATTTTACAAATTTTTTTTTTTTTTTTTTTTTTTTACAATTTTCATTTAATTTTTTATTTTATTAGGTCTTTTCAATGATGCTGTGATTCAATTATACAATGATGCTGTGCAAGTAATTTTAAGGTTCAAATTCCATGTAGTCTCTAAATTAATCTGGCCTCATAAAAAAAAAAAAAAAAAAAAAAAACTGCATCCAAAATATTATAATGCACTTTGAAAATATTGGTTAATTTATGTTAATGCATCATTAATATTAGACATACCGATAGTAGATGAGATATTATATAGCCTTAATAGTATATAGCATATATAAAATAAAAAAATGTTTGGGACAAACTACAACTCCCATGATGCAGCAGCGCTGGTCGGCGCGCGTGTGCGCGCCTGTGGAATGAAGGGCGCACTTGTTGAGTTTGGGAACTTTCAGAGGCTTGAACTTCTCTCTTTGGACGCGGCGGAGCTCTCTCATCATCATCATCATCATTATCACCAGGCAACATGGATTCCTGCTGACTTTTCACTTCTAGGACTATGTTTTTCTTTGTCGAAGTGTATGTTGATTGTCTTTAGTGTTTTACGCGTTAGACGCGCACCGTTACAGCGCGCAGGAGGAATAAATAACATTACTGAGGATGAAGAAGACGTGCCTTTCATCGATTCATATCTACAGGAGAGTTAAAGTTTGGTGGAGAGAGATGTAGGACGTGTCGTGTCGCTTTGGGACGATTTATGGACTATCATGGACTGTAAATGAGACTGGAGAATGGAGAACATCGCTGCTCTCAAGGTAAGAGCATTACTGCGTCTTAAAAGACATGCTGCAGTATTATAAACACTGCAAGCCTCGCTTCGACTTTATTCTTCAGTGGCTCAGATGAAACAAACTTTGTGTGCTGTGGTGGACTGATGTGATGCACCTGCGCAAACTGCCCTCAAAATGATGATTATTTCCCCACCTGAGGCGTATGATGGAGGTGTTTGCACGGCATATGATTTATGATTGTCTTCTGTAAGGTTTGTTAGAGGATGGTGTGATTCCTGAAGTTAAGGTTGTTTAATTACGTGTGTTTTCAATAGCACTCACTCACTTAAAATTATTTTGAAGAAAAAAAATGTTAGAGCTGAGACTTTTCTTGTTAAGTTGGGTGATTGAATCAGTTATTATTATTGTGTTTCTTAATTATTTCAAAATTTTGCCCCTATGTTGAATGAATCTAAAAGTCTGTTAAATAGCAGCTTTCATTGTGACAACTTACCCCATGTAGTATGACAAAATGCAATATGAAGTGTATTTCCTGCTGTTGATTAGCACGTCTAAAGAAATGTATATATTTTACTTGATAGAAATGCAAAACTTTTTTTTTTTTAATGATGATATCTATTATTAAGTTGAGTCAGGATTTAAAAAAAAAAAAAAAAAGTACATTAAAATTGAGGCAATTTAAGGGGGAAGCATTTTATTGGGATACTTTGTGTTCTCAAGAAGAGCATTTGAGATCAGTTCTGTGGGTCAGGCGTAAAGGTTTATATTGCTGACAAGGGACAAGATCATTTTATGCAGCTACTTTGATTCTTAAAAACTAATGTTTATATATTAGTACCTCAAGAAAGTTAAAAAATATACTTTTGTCTCTCTGTAAGCCAGTGAACAATGCAAAAAGCAATGCCATTGCCACTTAAATAAGTAAATGCAGAAATTTTAATGGCCACTTCCATTCTGGACGGATGCCATGGAATTGGAAGAAGGACTTCTGGACTGATACAGAAAGCACATCTACATCTTCAGCCGTCTGTTGATCTGGACAGTGAATACAGTCCACTGATTGGCTGGCAGAAAGTGCATCAGTGCTTTGATTGGTGTAATCGGAGAAACCGTTTCCTTCTGTCTCACAGCTGATTGGATGAGAGACCAGAAGCCTTAAAGTTCAAGTGTAGGGCAGCAGATCATCCTGATTGACTTCTGCTGGTCTCTGGTGGTCTCTGCTGGTCTCTTTCAGTGGTGCAGTCACGACCCTTCACCTGTGTGTTTGTCTCCATCTGCTGGTGGTTTGCTAGCACTTGCACTGTTTTTATTTTGTTCTGTTTCACTCCTCATTGGGGCTGAATGAGCATATATTGAGTGATTTATGGGTATATTGCTGCCAGAAATGTGGTGAATATGTGGCAATGACAGTGTTTAATTTGATCCATTGTAGAGGCATAAATGAACATTTGATTGTTAATATATATATATTGTTTGTGTACCGTAGCTCTGCTTGGCCACTTTTATGCAATGCTGACGGGAAGTGTTTGCTCTCATTATTTTAGTACATATAAGATTATTAATCTTGAGGATTTTCTTGAACTAATGCTCTCAGAAGATGCTGAACGTCATTAAAATAGCTCATTTTTCTAAATGTCTCCACCGAGGTCAAGCCATCACGACTGCGCCGGTGCTGTGGGCTTATAATGAAAGTAATGACTTGCACTGTTTGTAACTGATACTGGTCATTAGGGCAGTGTTTTATAGGCTAATATGGATTGTGTTTCTACGCAGGGTTTGGAGTGTTTTCAAATGTGAATCGGTCTGATAGTTTGGCTAATATTTTTCATGTGTACGCTTTGAAATATTTTGAAAAGCTTCGTATTTCTTAGTCCTGTGAGCTTCACTTACTTTGAATGAGACCTGGCAGTATTTCAATACTGAGTGTCCACTGAGTGGTCAAAGAAATGCTGAAATCTACTAACCAGTGTCTTGTATGACTGTATTTGAAATAGCACATGGCTTTACTTCTCATGCGGTGTGTTTAGTTTTTTGACATGTCCTTCTTAACTCATTTTTGGATTGGACTCCCAAACGTTGAGACATTTTTACACAAATTTAAATACAAAACAATGAGATTATTTTTGATCATTTTTGTACTTTTGGGGGGATTTTTTCCCACCTATTTACACTTGAGTTGTTCCCAGTCTGGGAAAAAGCTTATACATTTCTCATATTGCTATATTACTACCAAATATCTTTTATTTTTTTTAATTATTATTAATTTTTTTACACAGGTTTTGCATTTATTTTCAGAACCAGGTTGTATACACAAGATGTCAAATTGGATATTCAAGACTCACATATTTATTGAAAGGGGAAGAGACAGCAGTTTGTGACTTGTGTAAAAAGTGTAAAACATATTTTATTAGAATTATTGTCCAATTTTAAATTATATTAGACAACATTTTTACTCAGAAAATATACTAATTAAACCATTCTTAAAAAGGTCTCTCTCAGAAGAATTTTTATGACCGATTATATTGAAAGATTCTGCATGATTTTTATTAGTATTATTGTTGTTACTTGTATGTTTTTGTATAGTGACCTCACTGATCTGAGCTCATGCACTTCACTTTCACATTTGAGTAAATTATTATTACATTTGAGAGTGTTATCCACAAATAATGCATTGTTTCACTCAGAAACTGAGGTGCATAAGATCAGATCAATAATGGCTTGCTACCAAAATAAATACAAAACCTGTGCAAACTGAAAGAACACAAGTTGACTAAACGATTGAATGTAATATTTGGTCATAATATAGCAGAATGAGATGCAAGCAGTTTTTAAAAGGCCAGTCATTATTGATTAAATCAAGGATTTTCAGTGCAACGCAAGGGTTAAACACGCAACCAAACAATGCCATGTAGCATCATGCTATTTAAAATATTTATTACTGCATAATTTCAAATGCAATAAAAACTGTAAGGGAAAAAAAAAAAATCTGAAAATGTATTTTTCTGCCAGGACATTATTCATTGAGTTACAGACCCTAAAAAACAAATGTGATGTGTAATTTTAAGTACGAGTAAAGCACTTGTGAAAAACCAATACAAAGAATTCCTTCATATTAACATTAATTAATTAGTGCATTGGGCCTTATTTTTACTGACTCTTTCTTGTGTTCCAAACACAGCCAGAAGATGGCAGCAGCGCTCTATTACTAAAACCACTGGAGCAGGAGGTCACGCAGAAGCAACAAGTTTATACATCTCAGTGTGTTAGAAAATGAATAAGCACATGGCATCGGTAGATCACAGCACATTTTAACACCATTTAAACATCTCACCAAAGCTGTCTCTCCTCAGCCGTATGGACTCGAGTGTCTTTTTAACGCTCTCTTGTGTTCACAAATATATCAGTGATCAGTTTCTTCATCTGCATCGTAATCTTTAATCCTCTGGATTACAGTAATATCTCAGTGTTTTAGTTTACGCTCGGCAGTCATGCTGAAACAGCATGCAGATGTGGACCTCAGCGGCAATCGATCACACACATGTACACACATATACCTGCAAAGATGTTTTGAAGTTCAACCAAATAAAGATTAAATTATTGTATTTAATTTGACCAGTTTAGACAGACTTTGTGTGTGTGTGTATATATATATATATATATATATATGTGACCCTGGAGCACAAAACCAGTCTTAAGTCGCTTGGGTATATTTGTAGCAATAGCCAAAAATACATTGTATTGGTCAAAAAAAAAAAAAAATTATTTATTTTTCTTTTATGCCAAAAATCATTAGGATATTAAGCAAAGATCATGTTCCATGAAGATATTTTGTCAATTTCTTACCGTAAATGTATAAAAACTTTATTTTTGATTAGTGATATGCATTGCTAATAACTTAATTTGGGCAACTTTAAAGGCGATTTTCTCAATATTTAGATTTTTTTGCACCCTCAGATTCCAGATTTTCCTAACAAACCACACATCAATAGAAAGAAAGCTTATTTATTCAGCTTTCAGATGATGTATAAATCTCAATTTAGAAAAATTGACACTTAAGACTGGTTTTATGGTCCAGGGTCACACATATATATTAGTGCTTTCAAACAATTGATCAGGATTAATCGCATCCAAAATAAAAGTTTTTGTTTACATAATATATGTGTGTATATTTATTATGTATATATAAATGCACACAGATGCATGTGTATGTATTTAAGAAAAATGTTATATTTTATATATTAAATAAATTATATAAATATAAACGTAAATATTTTCAAAATGTACTGTATATGTGTGTATATATGCATTACATAAACAAAAACTTTTATTTTGGATGCGATTAATCATTTGACAGCACTAATATATTTATAATTTGTATGCGTGTGTGTGTCTTTTGAATTCATTCTGATGTATTTCTCAGACGTTTTGTCCCTTGAAGGCAGATCGCAGTTCAATATTTCATCATTCGCTTGAATGGTAATGATGCAAATGTACAAACTGCTAAAACTTGCAGTGCAGCAAATCTCAGTATTTCTTATCTAATGCATATGCAGCTGTTTATCCCACAGGCAGTGCTCCAACTGTATTTTATTCTAAATCTTTGGTTTTAACCTTTTGTCCAGAAGGCTTTGGAGGTGTTTCTTAACGTTAGTCTTCATTTGTTAGCAGCTTTGTGAGGGCGGGTTGGTTTTAGATCTCAGTAATACCTAGTTCCGCTTTAATAGGATTAGGCTTTGGACTGCAGGGGTTTGTGTGTGTCAGCCAGCTCGATCTGCTTCTAGGATGTCAGGTGAGCTTCAAACTATTGGAGAGGCATCATGTTGTTTACAGTCTTTCAAAGGGTATTTCCAACTCACATGTAATGTAATCTGACAGTATTCTGCTGAGAAATGGTTCCTTCAGGAACAAATTAAAAAGTAAGATCTCTATAATAATCTTTGCTGCTTTTTATTTTCATATATATATATTTTTTTCTCCTAGCGTTGGGTGGCTTATATAACCAATGAAGGACTAGATTGCACAAACATAACACGAAGCAGGTAGAGTCTAAATAAAGGTCCAGATAGATGAAGGCCGGTGAGCCAAGAAAACCTTCAACGTGATGTAACTAGTACAACCACCTACACTTGAATGTTTTACACAGAATGGTTTCTTTCCTCAAAAGAGTTTGTTTGACATTCAGCTTGTAGTTAATGGTAAAAAAAAAAAGTTATTCTTATGTGTGGTTCATTTAGAGGAACAGTTCATCCAAAAATTAAATTTTGTTGAAAATGTGCTCACTCTCAGGTCATCTGAGATGTAGATGAGTTTGTTTCTTCATCAGATTTGGAGAAATGCAGCACTTGCTCAGCAATGGATGCTCTGCAGTGAATGGGTGCCGTCAGAATGAGAGTCCAAACAGCTGATAAAAACATCACAATAATCCACACCACTCCAGTCCATCAGTTAACATCTGGAGAAGACAAAAGCTGAAACAAATCCAGCTACATATTTGTTTAGAGCTGTAAACGGTGCTTGATGCAGATTTCTCTCCTGATTGACACCAGACCACTTTTTTTACCGGAGGAAGCGTTATTGTGGATTATGGACTCGTATTCTAGTTAAAAACATCTCAATGCTGGATTTGCTTCAGCTTTTGTCTTCTCCAGATGTTAACTGATGGACTGGAGTGGTGTGGATTACTTGTGATGTTTTTATCAGCCCTTTGGACTCTCATTCTGACGGCACCCATTCACTGCACAGCATCCGTTGATGAGCAAGTGCTGCATTTCTCCAAATCTGATGAAGAAACGCACTCATCTACATCTCAGATGGCCTGAGGGTAAAGACATTTTTAGCAAATTTTCTGTTTTGGGTGAGCTACCCCTTTGTCTCAGATGTTTCTTCTAAAACTCAATTTAGCTGTTTCAGACATCGATGAGATATCATCTGAAAAGGCAGTTCTTTTTTGTCTCAGAAGACTCTCACTGCTGTCTAGGAGAAGCGGCTCACAGATGCCAGCTTGCCGTCTTCCTTTAGGGTCTGTGTAGAGTAAATACACGTGTGATTGAACGCTCGGGCTAGTGATGCAGCGTCAGATGCAAGACATGAGGGCTTCCTTCTGTAAGGCTCCAGGGTGTTTTTTGTTTCAAGCACGGATTTGCATTGTGGCGAGCCAACTGGCTAACCAAGTCCATAAAGCACAGTAGAGCATTACTTTTACTCCTGAAACGCAGACTATTCAGCGTGTTTGACCGGCAGGCTTGCTGCTCCCCGCAGCTTTAGACATTTTTCACTGTCATCTGCTGCTGCTGGGAGTGAAATTGCAGTGTTCACACAAAGCTAATACACTTAGATAATTGATACTGAAATTATTTAGATTTATCAATTTAGATTAGGCATTAAAATGCATATAAATTAATTTAATTTGGTTTTAAGTGCTTTATTTCTGTGCAGCGTTTTTTTTTTTTTTTGTGCTCTCTGTGGGTATTCTGGACTTTTCCACATGATCACAGCTTCAACTGTAACAGTACAGCTCAGAATGATTAGTTAATATTAAGTAACTTACATTTTAAGACACAAAATGCTTGGTCAATCATATTCCACAAGTCAAACTAACTCTTAGAAACAAGTTATAAAAGGTTTCATTCAGGTTCCTCTCTTGTAGTTGTGCTTCAGTGGCAGGTTTTGTGGTATGTAATATCATTTAGGCCTACTGTTTTTTTTTTTTTTTTTTTGTAGATGAATAAATATTTATAGAGGCTTTTTCACTCATTTCTCACACAATTATGTCAAAATGCATGTTTTTGGTGAGTGACCTCGTACACAGTCTTAAATGAGTTAAAAAGTCCTAAATGGCCATTAAGAGTTAAAATATATGTGTCAGATGCATCAGGTTTTAAAGAGACAGTGCTACTTTTAAAGTGAAACCTGCTGCAGTCTGTGGCACTGACTATGTTTACCAATAATGTGATTATTTCCAATAATTAGTGTAAGGAATTTATCGCTGTAAGATGTTTACGTGACACCAGCCAAACTCACTTCAGTTTACGTGCAATTTTCAATATTCTGATTATTCGCTAAGAAGTGTTTTTTTTTCTTACCGTCATTATACGCATAATCCACAACACAGATGATGAACTGACATGCATTAGACGTGTTACTGTCTACTTACATCAAATGAAAAAAAAAAATGACTACAGATATATATTGGAAGGTTATTTGGCAACGCGATGAACATCGCAATCTCACAAAGGTCCGTTATAATCAATGAATTAAAATGCCTCTGATTGGCCATTGTGTTCAAGAAATCATCAGATATGTCTCTGATTGGCCACATTGCTCAACGCTGCAAAAACACACAGTGAATAAAAACCTTTGCACAAATACGCATTGCAGCATTTGGCAAATCTGCTTCACCAAGTCCTGTTTTTTTTACAGCCTCACCTGAGGCTGCTCTTGCTTTCGTAGCGTTTACATGCCTGTTTTTTGTGATTTTAAATATTTTAACGAGCTTAATTGCATTATTTAGATCAAAGTATTGCGTGTACGTGAGAAAGTTTAATTGCAATATTGCCAAAGTCCCATTATAATCACATTATGAGGGTATATGTAAATGCAAACAATGATGTAAATCAAAGAACTAAAGAAAAGATTCATTAAAGATGCCATTAAACACTTATTTAAATATACTGTCTTTATGTTGTATCTACATGAATTTGGAGATTCAGTGTGAAATTATGACTACATATTATATCAGTATGCGATTAATCAGGATTAATTACAGAAAAATGTGCAATTAATTTTTTTTTTAATCATAAAAGAGACAGAAAATGAAATATACCTGTGCTCTCTCTGAGCCATTTATTGCCAACTTAGCAACTTTGTTGCTCAGTTTAGTGACATTTCAGACTCCTTTAGTGACTTTTTTTTTTTTTTTTAAGTATATTGTCCAGTGACGTTTTGGACAAACTACTTTGATGGTACTGGCCCACAATACTTACTTTCCTGACACAGATATGAGCGCTGTAAAATAAAGACGTTCTGTCACTTCTAACTTTCTCTCTGAGTGATCGTTTTACATGTAAATGAGGCTGAAATCACAGCTCAGTCATTTTATATATATATATATATATATATATATATATATATATATATATATATATATATATATATATATATATATATATATATATATATATATATATATATATATATATATATATATATATATATATATATATATATGGCAAAAAGCACTTGTGCTTTTTGCCTCAAGTTTGCATGCCTGTAACTCAAAAGGTATTAAAGATATCTTAATATCCTTTTAGATTCTGGTTCTTAAAGTGCCCCTATTATGGGTAATGAAAGGTTCATATTTTGGTTTGGGAGTCCCCAACAACAGGTTGACATGCATGCAAGGTCAAAAAACACTTTCATTGTCTTTTAATATGCATTTATTTTTACCTTACTTGCACAACGATTCGCTCAACGATTCATTTTTCCAAACCCTTCCGTGATGCTAGTAATCTGCGGTGATTGGTCCGATTCGTCTCATTTTCATCTGATCTCTGTAACGCCTGATAAAGCAGTGTTTGTCAGTGCAGTGCTGCTTTGTGTACAGCGTTACCGGGGAAACCGCTCCAAAAGCAGCACCTAGTGGCAAAGAATGAATCTGCATTTTCATTCAGACCAACACGACAATCAAGTTTCCCAGGTTTGCGTTTCACGTTGATGTCAATGACGCTTCAATGATTCAGAGTTGAGACTTTCTTTTGAGACAATAACTTTATAAAAGGTGCACTTTCAGATTTAAAACCTTGCAGGATGTTTTTAATTCACTTCGAGCTGTGTTACACATTGCATGAAAGATCATCTTCAAAAATCCATAATAGGGGCACTTTAACAAACTTTCCTTTTGCTATCTTAGTTTTAAAGGCCCTCAATTGTTCAACCCTAGAGATATAGAGATCTTAATGAGTAAACCGGAAACTGGCTCTAAATCTCAGGTGGAAAGTGTCATTTTGACCCCCCTCTACAAAATAGTGGATTACTCAGTAAATATACTTCTATAGCAATGAAAGCCAAACTATTAAATGTCATTTATGTTGGTCTTTCTACACTAAAAAGTGAGCTGGGGAAGTTTTATTGAGAATTCAACTTAAAATACGGTTTTTGAGCACAGAAGTACAATAGGGGACTGACACTAAGCAGTATGCAAATTAACTCTGTGATAACATGAATATGCTAATTAGCGACGTTTAACGACCTCGAGCGAGTTTAAGTTACTTTCCCTTAAGTAATAGTTGTCAACAGTGGTCTGAACGCTTTCTAATGTCCTCATTACAGTTGAGCTATTGACACGGGCTGCTGAGTTTGGCCTTGCACTTCCAGCTCTTTTGACATCCAATCTAAAGTCATTTATTCCACATGCATATGTCACAACAATACAGCATGTACAGAAGCTCAGAAAACATCGTCCCCGTTCTGTTCCAACCGACGGTGGCTTTAGGAAGCAACAGCTCTTAATGGGGATGGATGGCACCATTATGTAATTCTAGACAAAAAGAACAGATCAACTTAGAGGAGGGGAAAAACTGTGAGGGTAAGAAAACAAACAATGAAAAGAACATTCAAAGTTTTCTTTCCACTTCAGCTCAGTGTTCATAAAAAACACACTTTCTGCTTAGTTCAGCCTTCCCTCCGGGGACTGAAATCGAGAGTTTGGCCTTGGAGAAGGAGAGGGAGGGAGACTTGTGTTTTTGTGTCTAATTGTCGTGGTGATTGAGAGGGAGAACAGAATGGAGAATGAAAGCGTGAAAGAGAAAGGGCCCTCGGTGACACGCTAGTACCCATGACGACGGGCCCTCCGGGGACCGGCCCCCCTTTCAGAGCCCCACCTCCAGCTAAACACCCGCTAATTGGGCCACTTCGCTTTGTGTGCTTCTCCACTGATCCTCGTGCCAGAAATATCAACATCCTTGTTAATTCTCTGTCGTCGAATCATTTTCTCTGGAGCTGGTTTGCGAGTCGTTAATCGCGCTGCTATAGATCCCCCCCCCGATCATAAGGAATCTAGAACGTGTGACGGAACAATGGAATCACGGCTCGTATAAACTCTGCGAAGTAAATTATACGAAAGCGCTCCGTCTCCTTCATGGTGGTGAACGCTTTTGGGAGGATCTTAAACAAACGTAAACCTTTTGTGGTGATCACAGGCTTCAGAACGGTTTAGTCGTCATGCACCAAATCAATTCAGTCTGGAGAATGTTTATTGCTGAACTTTGGTCCAAAGCAAGATGGGTTCACTTGAGTTTTTTTTGAGTTTCCTTTTGAATGCATTTATTTATACAGCACGGGCTAATCTCTCTTCTTAGTCATAGTTTTTCAAGTTTGTAGAATCAGAGTAAAAATTTAACTTTTAAGGACATGTATAATAATATTAATAATAATTATTGTTATTTCTTACGGTATAGTATGAGTAAACAAATGTAGTTGTGCTAAAATACTTTATTTTAATTATGAAAACAAGAATGTGAAAAAATAATTTAATGCATTACTTTATTTTCTAAAGCTTTGACTAATGAACTCAGGAGATATTTAAAAAAAAAAGGTATTTGTAGGGCTCATGTACACATCAGACGTTACTCTAGAACCTGTTGCCTGAAAATGTTAAACATTTAATTCACCGGCAGCTGATTTAGTTGTTTGACATTCGAATATGATTGTTTATAAGACTGATCATCAGCCGTTTTCACACTTGACTCAAGTTCGTCCATCTTCAGTGGCACACCGCTTCAGATCACGTTCTGTTGTAGTGACTGATGAAACATCTCTTCACAAAGACAAATGAGTTTGTACAAAAGTTTACTCTGCAATGGATGTCAGATCATAACTGAATTACCTTGTACTGTAAACTCAGAAAAATGGAAAAAAGTAAATATTTAGGCCACTATGATATTAAAAAAAAAAAAAAAGAGAAAAAAAAAGTGCTTCATTCTCTTTGGAGGTCTGAATGATAATAATAATTCAATAAAATATATAAAAATAATAAATAAATATATATGATATTTAAACTAAACTAAATTAAATGAAAATATAATTTAAGAAATTAAAATAGCATTATTTTTTTGTAATGTACACATAAAAATATTATAAAATATTAATTTATTATATTAATAATGTTAATATTCAAATTTTATTTTTAAATATTTATTTTTAATTTAATTTTTTTGTAATGTACACATAAAAATATAAAATATTAATTTATTATATTAATAATGTTAATATTCAAATTTTATTTTTAAATATATATTTTTTTATTTATATAATATATATATAAAAATAATAAATAAATATATATGATATTTAAACTAAACTAAATTAAATGAAAATATAATTTAAGAAATTAAAGTAGCATTATTTTTTTGTAATGTACACATAAAAATATTATAAAATATTAATTTATTATATTAATAATGTTAATATTCAAATTTTATTTTTAAATTTATTTTTAATTTAATTTTTTTGTAATGTACACATAAAAATATTATAAAATATTAATTTATTATATTAATAATGTTAATATTCAAATTTTATTTTTAAATATTTATTTTTAATTTAATTTTTTTGTAATGTACACATAAAAATATTATAAAATATTAATTTATTATATTAATAGTGTTAATATTCAAATTTTATTTTTAAATATATATTTTTTAATTTATATAATATATATGATATTTAAACTAAACTAAATTAAATGAAAATATAATTTAAGAAATTAAAGTAGCATTATTTTTTTGTAATGTACACATAAAAATATTATAAAATATTAATTTATTATATTAATAATGTTAATATTCAAATTTTATTTTTAAATTTATTTTTAATTTAATTTTTTTTGTAATGTACACATAAAAATATTATAAAATATTAATTTATTATATTAATAATGTTAATATTCAAATTTTATTTTTAAATATATATATTTTTAATTTACTGTCAGTTGTGCAAGTTTGCATGCCCTTGTGTTTCAGAGTTTGCCTGCATGCGGCTAGCAGTTCGAGAGAGTATTACATCAGGGAATTTGAAAGCAGCATAATTGCCTTACAAAAGAGCTTTGCAGTAAATGTTTACTGCCAGTCCACTAACACTACCTGCTATTCTGCACACCAGCCTCCTGCTGAGAGGAGAAAGCTCTGCTGCTGCGGATCAGACTGCTCTTAACATCATGCTGAACTTCATCTGTTTTATTAGGGTAATATATACTGTATAATTGTGAATATCAACCAAATTTATGAGATAGTGGTCCAGCAAAACATCACGTGAGCTTGTTTACTGAAGATGACAAATAAGATGATGCATGGTTATTAAGGGTCTGGAATCATTATTATCTTAATTATGTATTATTGCCATTGGCAGCTGCTTGTTCAGGTTACTTTGGGCCACACATCTCGTAATAGTGCAGGTTAATGTTTTATAGGTTGTGTAAAATGCTAAATATTTCTAAGATTCAACAGTAATTTTGTATTTTCGTCGTCTTTCTAGAATCTTACTGTGAAACCAATGGAGACATTTCCCTTTAATTTAATACATTAAAAAATCTATTATGCTGCATTCTATCTATCTATCTATCTATCTATCTATCTATCTATCTATCTATCTATCTATCTATCTATCTATCTATCTATCTATCTATCTATCTATCTATCTATCTATCTATCTATCTATCTATCTATCTATCTATCTATCTATCTATCTATCTATCTATCTATCTATCTATCTATCTATCTATCTATCATCTCTAAATGAATGATTGACTGATCATAAGTTGTCCTTTTAAAATATTTATATTAATAAAGTTTTATAATTAATTAGGTGGGATGGTTTTACAGTACTGTTGTACAAAGGCAAAAACAGTAATTATAAATTTTACAATATTTAAGAAGTCTTACTGTAAAATACTTTTATACTCCCCTATTTTTTACTTTAAAGCCAATGGAGACTAGGTTGTTTTCTGTCCTAATTTAATAAATTAAATTAAATTGTGATTGATATAGTAATTGATTGGATTGGTAAATTAATTAGTACATTTTTCTAACTTTTTTGAAAACTTTCAACTACAGTGTACTTTTCATACAATTTGCATCTGAGTATAAAAAGACTTTAAAATAAAATATTTAAAATTGACAATCCTTCTCTTCTTAATGATCCAATCAGATGCTCTGTAGAATGAAAATGTCCCGCCCCTTGCAACTAGCGAATCACTGTTCATGACCGTGGCTGTATTGCGAAAAATATATATTTCACTTTATTCTCAGCTGATTGGTCCAGTTTCGGTCTGCGATCTCTTATCCTAAAAACCTATCAATTTTCTTGAACCCTTGAACAACAGTTTGCTCAAATTAAACACACATTTTCACTGAAACAGGCTTTGTTGAGGCCATTGGAGGATAAAAGGATCCACAAAAGCTCTAGAAGATCCACGAGCTCTGTTCGTATCAATTGAAACAATGCAAATCATGCGATTACGTGTTGCCCCTCCAGCACTTTCTGGCCTCTCTGAACCCTGCGCTGGCATCCCGTCCAAACTTGGGTGAGGAATTTGGGCGCTCATTCCTGTGAACCCATAAATTCTGTTGTTGTTTTGGATTTTATTTCTCGCAGCATTGTTTACCAGTCTGTGTGTGTGTGTGTGTGTGTGTGTGAGTGAGGATGAAGAACAAGATCAAATCAGTGCATATCACTCATCGGTTTTCATCAAGCAGTGTGTAAACATGAGTTTATCTCAAATCTGTGATGAGACCCACAGAGTGCAGAATTCATCATTCCCTGAAAGTCTCCTGCAGTTTATGAACAGTGTCTGGAATGCTCTGTAAATAATCTGATTTCTGAACATCGAGTGTCAGTTTTTTGAGTGGTATTTCAGTGAAAAGTGTCTCTTTGGGTTGGAGTGGGGTCAAGCTTTCTCTTTGTCCCACGCTGCTTACAGTTTTAATCAATTAGTGTGAATTATATAGACCTGTTCTCCAGGCATCTTACACTGAAGCGGCGCTGATGGAGAGATTACAGTTTGATTTGTCATGCTTGCAGGCATCAGGGTTTAATCCTGGCGTCCTCTCACATGCTGGACAGTGGCTTTAATCTGAACACTCTTCCCACCGTCGACATCGACTGGTTTCATAACCCACAGGAACACTTAGGGTACCAGATTAGGCTTTTCGGCTTGTAACAATAGCAAGCCTTTTCGGTGCCAAATGTGACCCTGCAGCACAAAACCAGTCTTAAGCAGCACAGGTATATTTGTAGCAATAGCCAAAAATACATTGTATGGGTCAAAATTATAAATTTTTCTTTTATGCCAAAAATCATTAGGATGTTAAGTAAAGATCATGTTCCATGAAGATATTTTGTACATTTCTTACCGTAAATATATAAAAACTTCATTTCTGATTAGTAATATGCATTGCTAAGAACTTCATTTGGACAACTTTAAAGATGATTTTCTCAGTATTTTGATTTTTTGCACCCTCAGATTCCAGATTTTCAAATAGTTGTATCTCAGACAAATATTGTCCGATCCTAACAAACCATACATCAATGGAAAGATTATTTATTCAGCTTTCAGATGACGTATAAATCTCAATGTCGAAAAATTGACACTTAAGACTGGTTTTGTGGTCCAGGGTCACAGATAGAAGCATATTTATGAGGTTCCATGAAGAAACATGCTTTGAAAGTGCTACACTAGTGAAAAATAAATGTACTTAAATGTATTTGAAATAAATTTATTTCATGCTAAGTATACACCAAATACATTTACATATTTATGTACTTAATAAAAATACCCTAGAATTGTACTTTTGGTATACTAATCTGGTATACTTAAAGTCTGCTAAATTGGAGCAACTAAATTTGTCCTTAATGCACTTTAATTGTGCGGAAAAAGTCTTAGAAAAGATTCTTACCGGAACCATCGATGCCAATAAAGGACCTTTTATTTTTAAGTAAAGAACCTTTTAAAGAACCATCTTTTTGTGTTAATTGGCAATACAGAGCGCTTCAAGAACGGTGTAAATATAAGACATGGCCAGTCAATGTAAGTGTTTGCTACATTTTGCTCTTTTTGGCGAGAATGTGCTTTCCTCATATTGTTGTTTTACTCCTTAGGCACATTGCGTAGTTTATAATGTTACAAAGTTACTGGTACCACAGCCAGACATTTCAAGGCCATGTAATCAGGTCTTCCTGAATTATAAAAATACATTGTATACTTTATGTAGAGGGATTTTTTTTTTTTTTTCTGCAGTCAAACATCCGCTTTAGTAAAATGAAACACAATTTACGAGAGCCTTTTTAAAATGTGTGTGTATATATGTATATATATCAGTGGTGGCTGCTGGTCTTTCAAAGAGGGGAAGCTCATTTTCGGCCTACATCATAAAAATTGCCCATTTATTTATATGTAAATCCTGCCCTACGTTCCTTTTCAAGAAAATGCTCTGGGACCCTGTCGTACCAGCTAGGCGTCTTTTCCAGTGATGCTGGCCTAGCCTACTGTATGAATGAATGAATGAACAAGCAATCTAAAAAAAAAAAAGATATTAAACTAGACGGTGGAAATGTGGGAATTAGGTTAAACTGAAACAAGGAATGTCATGTATAACAGGGTTGTCATGATACCATAAAAATGTCTTACAATACTATACCAGCTTAATTTATAATTCAATTCTACAAAATGAATAAAAATTTAATAAATAAATAGATGTAAGTGAAAACAGACAGCCTTAATTTTTAAGTAAAATTTGTAATTAATAATTACAATTTTAATTAAAAAAAAAAAAGTTGTGAACTTGACAATTCACTTAACTTATTTTTTTTTTAAATTATCATTTACTTAAATTTTAAGGCAACAGGTTTCCTCAGTTTTTTTAAGTTATGTCAACTTATCACTTTTTACAGTGTATGTTCTCAGAATTCCGAGTTTATATCTCACAATTCTTACTTAATAACTCACAATTGCGTGTTTTAAAGCAAATTCTGAGAAAAAGTTGCAATTACGTTTTTAAAAAAAAAATTTTATTCAGTGGCAGAAACAGGCTTCCACAGTTTTCTGTGTGAATACATTGTAAAATGTAATTAATTTATGTGATTAAACCTGAATTTTCAGCATCATTACTCCAGTCGTCAGTGTCACATGATCTTCAGAAATCATTCTAATATACTGATTTGCTGCTGAATTTTTTTGTGGAAACCGTGATGCATTTTATTTTTCAGGATTCACAGATGAATAGAAAGTTCAAAAGAACATGTATTTATTTGTTTGTTTGTTTAATTTTATTTATGTTGTTCATGCCCAACTATCAGACTACCCTGTATTACCTATCGCCCTTTCTTCAGAATAAAGACCTGAATAAACATGAAACCTCTGTTAACTCCTGTTCATTCCTTGGCAATCTTGGTTCCTTCAATCTGCAGAATGTCAAGCCTAGTTTCCCGAGGACAGCGTGGTTTTCATTTGCTTTGATGTTGGCCTTCCCCATGTCTTTCTGCTTGTTCATTTAAACCGTGGAAGACAATCAGCACTATTGGATGAAAAATGTGATAAACATTGGAAAGAGGCTGGTTTGGGGTCATGATGCTCTCTGGCTGGAAGATGAAGAGATGAAGTTTCGCCAATAAATGTGATGGTCTGTCCTTGAAGGGTTCAGTTCTTAAAGCGAAAATAATAAAAGACAGTCATCTTCACATTAAACCAGCTTAAGGTGTCCTAGTGAGATCAAATGAAACCTGCCCAGTTTTACCTAAAACCATACCATATACTATTTTTTATCTGACATCAAGTAACCTAGTATGAAAATTACACTGCCGTTCAAAAGTTTGGTAACACTTTATTTATGTATAATCCATTATAAAAGTAGTTTTAATGCATTAATTATGCACATAATGCATTGTACAATCTCATGAATAATTGTAACCACACTTAATACATTATAACACTTATAAATTCATTGTTACACTGTTTTAAATTTAGTTATAATTATTTACAAGATATGTCAATGCACATTTTGAATAATTATAATGCATTATACCCTTTAATAACCCTGTCTAATGCATTATTCATAAAAGCATTAAGTAATGTTTCCCCATCAGTAAGATTTATATTTTTTCTTGAAAGAAAAGGAAATGCAAGGATGCATTAAATTCATCAAAAGTGACAAAGTCTTTCAAAAATTTCAAAAGTGAAAAAAAACAACAACTTTGGAGTAATGATGCTGAAAATTTTACAATATATTCTCATAGAAAACACTTATTTTAAATTGTAATCATATTTCACAAAATTACTGCTTTTACTGTATTGCTAATCAAATAATTGCAGCCTTGGTGAGCAGAAGTAACTTCTTTAAAAGCAAACAAACACACAAACAAAAACAAAAAAAAACAAACTAAAAAAAAAAAACATAAAATTGTACTGACCCCAAAGTTTTGAACAGTAGCGTAGGTAGGGCTGGGAATCGAGTTTTGGTATTTACTTTTTAGGCACCGACCGAATTGCCTCTATCATCGAATATCGAAAAACGTCTTGTCATTCGGTACTAAATTTCGATACCTAAGGGGTTAATCTCATCAGCGTCAGTGAGCCAATAAGCCTGCAGCAGATGTGTTCGACTAGAAACGACGCGGAGCAGATTGAGTGTTTGACATCCGCGAGAGTCGAAAGCGTACGGAGCAGTCTGTTCTCGTGACTTCAGCGTCTGCCGTCTCACTAAATGAGGACATAAACGCATGAACAACATCTCCAGAACTGCTCTGAGAGTCACTTCATGAGCATTTTACCGTTTGATTCGAGTAAAACTAGCGTCATATCATATACACACAGAACTGTAAAGGTATTCACAGCAACCCGTCAAAATAAAAGTTTGGTTTTACTTGGAAGACACTGCGGCAGAAATATTACTATTGTTCAGCAGAATGTACTGCTACTACTCGGCTATTATTAAAACTTTATTTTTTTAAGTAATGATCACACAACATTTCTTCCATGTTTTAATTTTAATAGTAAACCCCCTTAGTTTGCCTAAATAAAGTTTGATTTTCAATCATTTAAAGAGAAATGAAATTAATGTTTTATGCCTTCATTTGAAAACCAGATACAGAACACAGAATTTCTGAGGAAAAAGAAAACATTTCATAAAGCTATTATAAGAATAAATTTGAATAAACTAAGTTGTTTTATGCATTAAAATAATTAGACATACTACAACACATAATTTAATAACAATAAAACATATGGTGAAAGAAAGTAAAACACCCACTTATGAAAGTGGATAAAGATTTTCGATTTCTTGAAGTCTTTAACAACCTAGAATAAATGAATAGAAATGATGATTCTGTCTGAGCTCTGCGTTTTAAAACGAACATGCACTAGTGTAAATGTAGTCTAACAGATGTGTAAACTGAAAACTATTTGAACTTTATTAAAACTATTTGCACTGATTTATTGTGTTGGATATGTTTTGTTCATTTGTGCAGTGGCTCAGGAGATGAGGCTTTGAGTCTTTATAAATGTCAACAAGCTGAAAAAATAAAAAAATTTTTTTTGAGATAATGTAATCTTGTTAAAACTGATTTTCATAAAATTGGTATCGAAAAAAGTATCGTTCAGGAACCGGTATCGGTATTGAAATTTTTTTAACGGTGTAAGGTTTAAAGGGGTCATCAGATGCCCATTTTCCACAAGTTCATATGATTCTTTAGGGTCTTAATGAAAAGTCTATAACATACTTTGGTTAAAATTTCTCAATGGTAGTGTAAAACAACACCCTTTTACCCTGTCAAAAACAGCTCTGTTCACAGCGAGCCGTTTCGGTGCATGTCCCTTTAAATGCTGATGAGCTCTGCTGACCCCACCCCTTTCTTCTGTGAGGTGATGAGCTGTTCTCTGAGAGACTGTAAACTTTAGCTGCATTCGTCAAGGAACTTGCTAACTAGCACATTGTTAGGAAAGGCGATTTGCAAAGATTCAATAAATTAAAAAAAAAAACCCATTATACTCATTTTTTTGTTGGTGCGGCTGGATCACGATTGATTTGCGCAAACATAAACACATTTAGGTAGATCGGGGATTGGCGCATTCCCTTCAGAAACAAATGTAATCTACTGCGTCTCAGATGTCGGGAGTAAATGACGACTGCTATGTTCATTATCACATCTAACAACAAAACACCTCTGCTCCGGCGTCGAAACAATGGCGGACTGTACAGTTCACTCAGGGCGGGTCTAAGAAAAAAACATTAGTGTCAATCAACAATCGTGGGAGGGGCCTGACGTCACACAGAAAAGAATCTGAGAATGGCTTGATCTGAGAAAGGGGTTATGATTTTTGGGGATTTATAAAAAAAAAAAAAAAAAACTGGGTGGATTTTTATCATTATAGGGTGGTTGTGTACACACACCGCCAACACACATTTCAGTTCAAACAACATGTAAAAGTGAATTTTTCAAAGGTAGTGGTTTAAATGATCACTATTTCCTGAGGATTAAACACCTCCTTTTGAGGTTTTTCAGCCCTGATTTCATATCTTCTCACGTGCCCATATCTAATGAGGCTCGCTGGTGCCAGTTTGGAGTTCCTTCATCTTTTACATCCTATTTCTGTTGGTTGCAGGTCAGAAAGGAAAGCAAGTGGGGGAATTTGGAGGTATAAAAGAATATGCGTATTCCCATGTGGATGAGATAAATTGCTGTTTATGTTTCAGCGTAGGCTGACAGACATAATGTTCCTTTGTTTATGTTTTGGATGAGGACCTGCCTGGCAGCGGCCGCTAGATACATGTCGAGACAGCCAGAGCTGCTGTATGACTGTACCGCCGTTTCCCAGAATGCCAAAAACTGGCACCTGAAGGCGTTTGTCATGGGATCATGCGATCTGAGCTCGAAAAGTCGCATTTGAATATATTTATTTGAATTGGTATTCCTCCTTCGCGTGCAGAAATGCAACGGCTAACTAGATCTTGGCGGCCAGGCTTTGCTAATGAATATTGAGGTGGGCCCAAATGGAGTATAGAGTGATAACTAAATGAGTATTCAGCTCCTCTGCCTGCTGTTTCTCCCTGATGGCCTGCCGTTCGGAGCCGTCATCAATAGCTGGAAAGGAAATAATCCACAGTGGGACAGGAGCCCCGAATCAAGCCACTTCCCACGGAAAGAGCCCATCGCGGCGGACACCAGCGCACAGGAACCGCAGCAGACCAAAATAAATGCGAATCCTCGAAATGTTAAATCCAGCTTCCCAGTGAGTATCATTTGAGGACAGCGTGGTTTTCATTTGCTTTGATGTCGGCCTTCGCCGTGTCTTTCTGCTTGTTCATTTAAATGGTTGAAGACAATGGATGAAAAATGCGATAAACATTGGAAGGAGGCCGGGTCGGGGTCACGATTGTTGAAATTTCGCCAGTGTTTCCTCTGAAACTGAAGCGTGTATTTGAGCCACACGCCGCCGCTCCGGCCTTCTGTGCGCATCTATGGGAGAAAGCGGCGAAGATTATGCAACTTGTTACTCAACGGTTCCTGCACAATGCAGATGAAATGGCAAATGTATGTAAGCTTTAGCTGATTCATTCCAGGTTTCTTCCATGCGCAGTGAGTTTGAGGAGCTCTCCGGGAACAGATCCGAGAGGGAGGGGACGAGGGGAGCGGACGTGCTTCCAGAGCTCAAAAATGTCGTCCTCAGAAAAACCGGCGACCTGAAAGAGAGCCATGTTTGCTTTGGATGCAATCGAAAGAGTCACCGAGTGATAACGGATCTTTCTCTGTTCCTGTAAATGACCCGTTGACAGACGGAAAGGAGACCGTCCTTTGTCCTCGTGCCATCGCAGTACCAAAAAAGAAACAAGGGCAAAAAAAGAGCGCTTCCTCTTGTATTCGTTCTATTTCAGTCTTACTGTGGGATTAAAGGTAGTGCAGGAGAAACCCTGTGCTTCTGTTGTTTTAGTGTCCAGAATGAATGAAGGTGTTGCGTAGTGTTGCCACAATACTGAGTTTTCTTATTTCGATACAATACCTTGAAAAATATCAATATTCAATACCAAAAACATTCCACAACGTTAAGGATGTAACATTTGAACAGTATATACTGTAAGTCTTTACTGTATGACAGTACATTTTTGACCGTGTATTGTCTGAAACTCTTGTTGTCTGAGAAACTGCCACTACTACTACTACTACTACTACTACTACTACTACTACTACTACTACTACTACTACTAAGAGTAGTAATAATATAATAAATATATATATAACATTTTTGTTTGTAAGACAGAAATATTACTATTGTTATACAACTGCAATGTAAATATAAGTAAATTTGTAAATATATTATTTAACTTAATTTAAAATCACAATGTTTGTCTTAATAGCTTTAATAATAATAATAATAATAATAATAATAATAATAAAAATACAACTTATTATTATTATTATTATTATTATTATTATTATTATTATTAAAATGTTATAATCATTTTTATATCTAAAACAGAAATATTACTATTGTAATACAACTGCAATGTAAATTTGTAAATATATTAATTTTACTTAATTTTAAATCACAATGTTTGTCTTAATAGCTTATATAATAAAATAATAATAATAATAATAATACAGTTTATTATTATTAAAATGTTATAATCATTTTTATATCTAAAACAGAAATATTACTATTGTAATACAACTGCAATGTAAGTCTAAGTAAATTTGTAAATATATTATTTTACTTAATTTTAAATCACAATGTTTGTCTTAATAGCTTAATAACAGCAACAACAACAACAACAACAACAACAATAATAATAATACAATTGATTTTGTGTTTATTATTATTATTATTATTATTATTATTATTATTAAAAATGTTATATTCATTTATTTTTATATCTAAACCAGAAATATTACTATTGTAATACAACTGCAATGTAAATATAAGTACATTTGTATATATATTAATTATTTTACTTAATTTTAAATTGCAATACTTATGTCTTAGCTTAATAATCATAATAAATAAAATATATATTCTAAGACAGAAATATTACTATTGTAATACAACTGCTATGTAATAGACAAAGTTACTTTTTTTGAAAGTAATTTTTTTGAAGTCTTGGCTTCACTCACAATAGTTAACCCCCCCCCCCCCCCCAACTTTTATTTTGCCAGAAAACTGCAGGCAAGCCTTTTAAGTTTGTGTGACTACAGGTTTACAAGTGGTAAATCATGAGCTGCTAGTGTGCAAATTAACACAGTGCTGCGCTTCACTCTGAAACATGCATGCAATGGACTATACACTTATTTAATTAAAATACACACTGCGGCGTGTGCCACCTTGCTGGTATCAATATTACAGAAAAAGAGTTTTGAAACTATCTAAAATATATTTTACTTTCTATATATAGAAAAATGAATCATTTTGACATGCTGCATCAGCATCCTTTCCTGAACTCTTATTTACCTCTAGCAGCATGCAATCATATTTGTTGCTAATTTTAGATGGTAATCCTTAGAAATTAAAAACGTTAATCACACAGAGTGATGGTTCTCTTTTGTAACTGACCTTCGAGTCATGCTGTGTCATAAACAGGCAGAAAATATCCGCTTGAGTTACACAACCCGAGATTAGAGGATTTTGGCGTCACAGCAGCATCATGTTTGTGTGTCAGAGAGAAAGCGTTTCACAATCAAATGGTGACCTGCGGCTGGTGTGAAACACACTCGCATCACAGATGTTAAACTACCTTTTTATGGGATATTCCTACATGTTTACTGACCTGTCGCTCGAGACTTGCCAATATAAAAATTATAATTAAATTTTATTGGGAGTACTACTTGTGTACAATGCACATTTCTTCTGCATAGTGACTATTTTATATTATGTATTTCATTATGTATTTTATGCCATAGAATAAAATGTGAAAATGTCATGAGGTTTTGTTATTTCTGGTATTTAATCAAAAGCCCATTCAAAACAAAAAACCCATTTACTTGTGCAAAAATGCTCCTAAAATTTGTGTCTGGATTTTAATAGTCATTAAATCAGCTCAATAATTTTTGATGTGGAACAACCTGGTTTTCCGACCAGCGTCAGATGGCAAGAAAACAAAATAAAAAAAATAAAAAAAATCACGCATTTCACTGTCAACTTCACACTCTGCAAATATTTCCTAAACGGGTTTTATTGTATAACGTAGGAACTTTGAGTCTAATTTGCTTAACAGTGAAGATTTATCATGAAGTGTGAAGCTCTTCCTGGGTGCTGCCATGTCCATGTAAAATTATACAGACAACATCAGATTTGGGGATTTCCGTACAAGTTTCCAAGTTGATCGTTTGTCTGTTTTACAGCACTTTTCCAAGTAGGATGCAGGAAATTCCAAATGGAATGCAGTGTAGTGTTGTATATTAACTACAGTTCCAAAAGAACACATGAGTCGGGCTAAACCAATCATAAGCATCATGTTTTATTATCTGAGAACCACAAATTGAAACCACAAAGGTACATGTAACATACATGTCTTGAAGAAAGAGCCACAGAGAGGCTTTCACACACACAGATGCAAAAATAACAGTGTAACTAAGATGTTTTAGCTGTATCAGGGGAGCAGACAGAAATGTACTCTTAACTGATATGATGAATTGCTCGGTTTGGCTGAATTATGACCGGCTCCTGCTTTATTTGATCAGTTTAAGGGATTGTGGTGGAAATGTAATGCTGTAAATAAGGTCTCACTCCCTCGCAGTCTTTGGGGATCAGCATAAAAAGCTTGGAAGGATCTCAGGTCGGTGGTTGTTTTCAGCAGGGAAGCATTTTGCTTTATCATGCTACTTCTCCCAACTATGAGCATAGGGTGTGTGTGTGTGTGTGTGTGTGTGTGTGTGTGAGAGAGGGAGGGAGGGAGGGAGGGAGGGGGGGGGGAGGGGGGGGGGGTCAGAGGGTATAATGGACCACATATCTTGAAACTCAGGTATGCAAGATGTTTTCTCCCTTGGTGGCCGAACATACCTGTATTTGTAACCTTTCATTATGAATGAAACCTTGTTACTACAACTACAGTTCTACTCTAAGGAGTTTGGTTTTACTTGAAGAAATTCTGACAGAAACATACTATTGTACAGTAGAATGTACTTAATAATAATAATAATAATAATAATAATAATTATAATTATTACAACAACAACAACAATAAATACATACATAAAGTTGTAATAATTGTATTAGTATTATCATACTATTCATACTATTTTTCTTTGAAGGTTTTATTAAATTATATAACTTTATAGTTTTAAATAAAATAAAAGAAAATATTTATTTATTTTATAACAATTTAATATAATATTTAAATAAAATTTTATTACATTTTTAATTATATTACGTGATATTTCCTAAAATAATTAGAAATAAATTATTTTAAAATTTAATTAAAGGGGTGGTTGATTGTGATTTTCACTTTTTTTTAACATTAGTTAGTGTGTAATGTTGTTGTTTGAGCATAAACGATATCTTCAAAGTTACAACACTGAAAGTTCAATACAAACAGAGATACTGTCTTTTAAAATTATGGCAGTTTAATGCCTACAAAAATGGCTTGTTGGGACTAAGAGTTACTTCCTGGGTTTGTGATGTCACAAACCTTGATAAACCCCGCCCCGGGAACATGCAACAAAGCGAGTGGGGCCATGCTGCGCTGCTTTAGAGAAGAGGAAGAGTTGTGCCATCTCTCTCTCTTTCTCTTTCTCTTTCTCTTCTCTCTCTCTCTCTCTCTCTCTCTCTCTCTCTCTCTCTCTCTCTCTCTCTCTCTCTCTCTCTCTCTCTCTCTCTCTCTCTCTCTCTCTCTCTCTCTCTCTCTCTCTCTCTCTCTCTCTCTCTCTCTCTCTCTCTCTCTCTCTCTCTCTCTCTCTCTCTCTCTCTCTCTCTCTCTCTCTCTCTCTCTCTCTCTCTCTCTCTCTCTCTCATATTTAGCTCACCAGCTCAGCTCCGACAATGAACTCTTCCAATTATACATTTTGTGTTTAGCAGACAGATATTTTTCAAATAGCAAGGTCAAAAGTGTTAAACATGGATGTGCATGCGGTTGCCATGCTGAATTAAAGATTTAATCAGGAAAAAACTGTATATTAAAAGCTAAAATAAGCAGTAGCATTTACAAATGACAGCATATATCTAAAAGTATGAGACAACAACATACCATTATGAGCCGTGCTTGCACAGGTTCTGCGCGATCCACTTCACTAATATCCTCTGCATTTCAATCGAGCTCAAATTGATAAGCAATATAGACGATGCCAATGTTTACAATACAACCTGAGAGCATGCCACTGAGCTGAGGGGCGGGACATTTAGGCACGCACTGGCAGTTTAGCGAATCACAACACACTGGACCAGCTAACCAATCAGAACTCATCGCGTATTTCTGAGGGAGGGGCTTCATAAAACCAGGAAATCATCAGCGCGCTTATAGGAGAAGGGACAGAGCGGTGTAGAATAAAAGTAAATTAAGTGAAATAATGCGTTTTTTTTTTTTTTTTTTGATTGCACTCCATAAACACAATAAAAAAAGTCAACCAAGCCTTTAATTTAAACAGAATTTGAACTTCATGTAAAATAAACAGATTTGTATATAGAAACTGTTTCTGTAATATAGCATTTTCCTCAAATACGTTGCTGAAAGTAGATGCTGCACTCAGTAATCTTGTAAGTTTATATGCAGAACTATCAAAATAAAAGTCCCTTCTGACACTAATATTGTCCGATTTATCAGTTTTGGCAATACATCGGTCAACCACTAAAACTGAGCGCTTTGCATAGGGACATGCAGATGACTTTATGGCTTTGATTGGATAAGCAGCTTTTAAGACAAATTTAAAAAATACTTTCATACATGAAAAATCTTTTACTCTGCTGCCACTCAAAATCTGGGTCTTGAAGTAAAGCAGGTTGGAAACCACAGGGATAGATGTCAAGTATGTCAAACCGGGAAAGTGCCTTTTTTTTTTGTAGTTTCTCCTCTCAAAGACCGAGCTAGCACACAAAAGGAGGTGAAACCATAGAGCCGAGCCAAAACAGCTAATGGACAAGTGATGAAACCATGTTTCCTGCGCTCTGAAAGAAGTGCTGAGAAGTTGCTGGGGCTTGATAAGTTTGATGGCTGCACATGAAATTAGTTTGTACATTAAAATAGTTTGCCGGATCAAGTCAAACACGGTCGGAAAACATGATGAAGCTATCAGCCAAACCTGAGTTACTTCTCCTTTGACAGTCGCTGCCTTTTTCCAAAAAGTATTTCAGAGGTCCAAAGGATGTTTTTTTTTTTTTTTAAAGGAATACTAAAAAAAAAAAAAAAACTTGGTAGCAACCAAGAATATTGTTTTACTGGCAAGGCAGAGTAATTTACTGGAAATATGCGTCAGGGAAAAGTATATATTACTCCGTTTGTCTATGTGCATGTGTGTGTGTCTGCAGTGATGAAGTGTGTCGTCAAAAGACATGGTGCCTACGTGACTTGGATTGATTGTTTCAGGTGAGAGAAGAGTCCAGAGGATTTGGCTCGGGACCATGTAGTAGTGATGCTTTCTCCATGACTACCAGGCAATGTTTAGCAGTATGATCTTTCAGTAAATCCTATTATATTCACTTTAATCTCAAATATAAACCCGGGCAGGGTTCGTTCCAGCATTGCGGTTTTAGCATATTACTGTATTATCCCACTATCACTCCATACATCCATGATGGCTGACATAACCATTAAAGAGATCGTTCGCCTAAAGTTTGCTTTTCTGCCATTATTTTCTGGCCTTTGTCATTCCAAACCTGTCTGACTGTGGAGCATAAAAGAAAATGATTAAGAATTGTGTTGTTGATGAGGCTTCAAAAACACGCAAAACCCAGTAGCATTGAAGTACTTTGTGCGCCTCTTTACATCTGGAGAGCATCTGGATATTTTGTATTTAAACCTTCATTCTTATGCATTTCTGATGTGATCGCAAAATGTAATTCTTAATACATACTGTAAGTTGTTGTGCTGACTTTCCATTATTTAATCATTTTAAAAACAATGGATCTCATTAACTAATAATTATCTTTTTTTTTTTTTTTTAATGAATCATTGACCGCACCAGTGAAAACGTGATGTCATGCATATTATGTGTTCACATAGTGTTTCTTTACAAAATGACATGACTAACTACTTGCCTGGCATGCATAATACAGCGTTTTAAGTCATTTTTCATGGATTTGTATGAATGAGGATCATTTTGAGAAGGTTGTCATCTATATGCGAAAAACGCAAATAAAAAAAAATTCAGTTTTTACATGCAAATGTACCCATCGTTTTCATAAACGTGCACTTTGAAACCCATTTTCAAAAGTTTGCATTTTCAGGCCCCCAAAACGCATTAAATTTCCATTTTAGTTGAAAACGGTGTTGCATGAATGCCCCTAAATCTTCCCAGTGCATGAATGCCCCTAAATCTTCCCAGATGAGTAGAGTTTAATTTGAGTTGCTGTGTTTTCTCCTGTTCTCCTGAATCGTTGCTGACTGTAGGGTGCTCCTCACCTCCATAGGAATTAATCTGGAGAGATATCTGAAAGACTTTCCACTTTCCCCCCCTCAGACTCTCCTTACACAACTGTTTGTTGATCCTCCTTTGATCTCTGTGAGAGTCCACAAAGCCTATGCTTTCAGTCGGACCGCCTTTTGGAACTTCCTGTAAATACAGTACATAATGAGACCCCAGATTGGATATTGTGTTTTCATTCATCCCAATGCAAACAATTCATGTCACTGTAATTAATTAAGATCAAGATCTGTTATTATTACCCAAAATGTCTCTCTCTCCCATCCTTGGCACACCGTTTTTTAGTTTCCTTGGTGCCATCCCAGTCAACTGTAGAGGCATGACTGCCCAAAACTGGTTTGACAGCATGCGCACCGCTGCTCGATCGAGTGGGAATGAGTAGCAACAAATGCATGAGCTGAAAAAACAGAGGAAGGAGAGGTATTCCCACTGGGTTGTTTATCCAGGCTTAAAGCTCTGCTAGACCTTTGCCATGCTGCTTCGGCTATGAAGTCATGCTTTCTGACAAAACCGGCCCCAAAGTCCAGTGTGTGAATTAACAGGCTGAAGTGGTCAGCGGGGAGCACAGTTCTTTGACCATTCTTTGACATCATGGGAAAAAATCTCTCGAATTCGCTCTATAAATGTGCAAACAAGCAAACAGACCCCATTATCTCTGAGCTGAAGCCTGGACTTTTTCAAAGATATGCTCTTCACTCCTGGGATGTTTTTTCAGTGAGTTTGATTGAAATCATGATGTCTGTTTAAATGGGTTGTGTTTGCATGGTTTTGGTGCATTGGAATTATATAAAAAATGTTACTGATGGAGTGTTAAGTTAAGTCGTGACGTATTGTCAAGTATGGTGACCCATACTCGAAATGGTGCTCTGCATTTAACCCATCCAAGTGCACACACACAGCAGTGAGTAGTGAACAAGTGCACACACACAGTGAACACACACCCGGAGCAGTGGGCAGCCTTGCTCCAGCGCCCGGGGAGCAATTGGGGGTTCGGTGCCTTGCTCAAGGGCACCTAAGTCATGGTATCGAAGGTGGAGAGAGTGCTGTTCATTCACAATCCCCAACTTCAATTCCTGCCGGCACGAGAATCGAACCAGCAACCTTCAGGTTACAAGCCCGACTCCCTAACCATTAGGCCACGACTACCCCCTGTAAGGAGAGGAAGTGTGAACAGCAGATTTTTAAGTGTACAAGAAGTCAAATGTATTCCACACATTTGATGCCATGCACCCCCAAATATGACGACTATGATTATATTATGATTTAAATATTTTAATGTATACAGAAAATGTGTCAATATGCTTAAACGGCCCCGATCCTTGAGATTGGCTGGGAATATTATATTATATTATATTATATTATATTATATTATATTATATTATATTATATTATATTATATTATATTATATTATATTATATTATATTATATTATATTATATTATATAACAAAGTTACAATGTATTATGACATCAAGGAGGTGCTAGTGAACATTTCATACTAACTTTGTTAACCCGTATTTATTAACTTTTATTTTTAAATACAATGGGTCTCATTAACTAATTTTTTTTTTTTTTATGAATCATTGACCGCACCAGTACGTGATGTCATGCACATGCATATTATGTGTACACATAGTGTTTCTTTACAAAATGACATGGCTAACTACTTGCCTGTCATGCATAATACAGCATTTTAAGTCATTTTTCATGGATTTGTATGAATGGGGATCATTTTGAGAAGGTTGTCGTCTATATGCGAAAAACGCAAATAAAAAAAAGTTTCAGTTCTTACATGCAAATGTACCCATCGTTTTCATAAACGTGCACTTTGAAACCCATTTTCAAAAGTTTGCATTTTTAGGCCCCCAAAACGCATAAAAAATGTCCATTTGAGTTGAAAACGGTGTTGCATGAATGCCCCTAAATCTTCCCAGATGAGTAGAGTTTAATTTGAATTATTTAAAATGATTTAAAGTTCCGATTTTTATTTCATGCAAACTTTATCTATCTATCTATCATCTATCTATCTATCTATCTATCTATCTATCTATCTATCTATCTATCTATCTATCTATCTATCTATCTATCTATCTATCTATCTATCTATCTATCTATCTATCTATCTATCTATCTATCTATCTATCTATCTATCTATCTATCTATCTATCTATCTATCTATCTATCTATCTATCTATCTATCTTACAGTAGTCAGCTGGCTCGGAGGTCCTCGGGTTCAGATTGCCCACCCCTAGACTAGCACAGTCTGGCTCAGCTAGATTATTTACGTCTCTGGGTTTGTCAAGGCTCACATGACCTGGTAAATCAAATATGTAAGGATTGTCCTGAACAGCAGGCCTTGCTCTGAAAGCCCGCCAGTACCTCCTAGGGTTTGTCTTACCTTTAATAGATTCTCTAACCATGACAATTCAGTGTGTTTTCCACCGCCTTTCCTCTCTGTGGGTTCTCTAATGCAGATGTATGTTTGGAATAGTCTGGAGTTTATTTCTCCGTTCCTAAATCGACCTCACCATTATTATGGCTCTCTTGTCTTTGTGGCACAAAACCACAGCGGTTTCTATAAAAATATTCTCTGTGCAAAGAAACAAAAGCCTGACGTGTTTAACTCTGATATTTATATTATATCAAGCTCTTATTATCAAGGAAATTTGTAAGCACTTCTCGTCGAGCTCGCTCATCAAAACACTGGTTAGGGTGTCATGTGGTGCGGTCCAGGCCATCGGCCCTGATTTAGTATGAATGATATGCTACAGCGTATTTATTTGAGCTCGGACTGCATTCTTGGAACAAGGACTTGGCTGGTGTTTCTGACCAAAGTGGCCATGCTAATAGCGATAGCACGTCGACCCAGTAGAACTCAGCACCTCTGGAGTCTGGAACGGCAACGTGCAATTACGCAGCCATTTACTGTGAACCCGACATGAATCATAGCAGCTTAAGCAAGAAGAAGAATTATGAATATTATCATCGCTTAGCAACAAGTAAACTTCAGGGTCTCGGTGCATAGTGTGGTCGTGTGGGAGATAGAAGAGCAGAGGATCCCACGGCCTTCATGTACAGATAACAACACCACATTCCCACAAACCCACTGCTCGGTGCTTTTGTGCTGTCATGGCAGCAGTGTCTAGCCGAAAAGAGCAAAAGGAAAGATGAAAAAATAGACTCCATTAAATCAAATTAGAGTGATTTAATGGGGTCAAATTAGAATTCAAAGACAGCATAAAGGAGAGGAAACAGGTCATGAACGATTTGGCCCACTTGGTGAATCGAATCTGCCTAGGACCCCAGAGGGGCTGAAGTTTGTAATGCCTGATCAAACAAAGACACTTAAATAAAACTGTATAAATGTGCGCATAAACATTGCCGTATAGGTTACGGTATGCTATAAAAACACAAAGAACGAGAAATGTTATTTTATGTAGTGCACTACTTATCTAATATTATACATGCCTTTTTGTGACTTTATCTCATCTTTTCATTGGATTGCTCTTTTAAGGGGTCATGAACTGAGAAACCACAACCTGTTTAGCCCCGCCCACCGATTAAGCAGCACTGCCTGTTTAGCCCCGCCCACCGATTCTACATAACAGCCTGTTTAGCCCCACCCACCGATTCAACATCACTGCCTGTTTAGCTCCGCCCACCAAAGCTTTATCACTGCCTGTTTAGCCCCGCCCACTGATTCAACAGCACTGCCTGTTTAGGCCTCCCACCGATTAAATGGCACTGCCTTTTTAGCCCCGCCCACCAAAGCTACATCGCAGCCTGTTTACCCCCACCCACCCACCGATTCTACATCACAGCCTGTTTAGCCCCACCCACCGATTCAACAGCACTGCCTGTTTAGCACAGCCTGTTTAGCTCCGCCCACTGATTTGTGCATGTAGTGTTTAGAGAGAGACAAATGTGCATGTCTACGCAGAAACCAAACAATAAAGATACTCCAAAGGCAACAAGATACCGCGCAATGCCAAGTTATGGAAAACAGTCTTTGCGTTACCTTCCTTCTGAACCCAACGTTAGGAAAGAGTAAATGAGCTTTTATTTTGAATGAACATCCAGACTGCATCAGTAAGAACTCAGTCCTTTGTTCACTTCATTTTATCACGGATTCATTTATAAACCAGGCACAATTCGACGTGGGATTTTCAGAAAGATCTAAACTAAAAGACAATGATGTGTGACTATATTGGATCCGACAGTAATGCCGTTTTCATTAAATAGTCACTATTGCTTTGTCGTTTGATATGTATTGAGTTATTTATGCGTTTTTGACCGAAATCACTGCAGAGTATTCAAACAGAGCGTTCTGTAGACGGGGGGTCAGAATCGGACAGAAAATAGACTTCTTCATTGCAAGTGTTTATTGTTTGATAGCATTGATTATGTTATAAGATTTACACTTTCATGAAAACATGTGCAACTAGTTTGTAAATGTTGTCATTATAAATGAGTTTTGTGAAGCAATTGGTTCAGTTGATTCAGAGTTTTGAAAGCCACTCTGATGTAGCTAAAGTTATTGGCTAAACCATGATCATGTCCTGCTTCAACTTCCTTTCACTTTAGCAAATAAATCAACACAGGAAAGAAAACTGCGCTCAGCAAGACATTTCATGGGGTCTTTAAGAAAGAGTGTTTTTGTAGCTCTTGGAAGCTCAGATGGAGCCGCTGGAGGCTGCTGGGTTGGGAAATGCTTGGAATTTGACTTCACACCTAATGAGAGCTCAGACACACTGACAAATGCACGTTTCCTTCAAGGCAAGAGACTACAGGAAAAAACATTATTTTTGCATGCATTGGTCAATTTTGAGCTTTTGGGCTATTTGGCTTTTCATAACGTGTTGTTTCACACTAGTGGAAAGAAAGCATCCAAAATACATATTTAAGTGTTTATTTGATCTGTTTGTGTCTGTAGATTTCAATTACAGTGCATATCTACCTATGTACACCAAACTTATTCCTATGAATATTCTGAAGGGTTTTACTGAGGGGTTTGTTCATACATCATTTGCTTGATGTCATTTTTCATGTTATAAAAACATGGTTATTTTTTATTTTTCTGGTTGTTGACAGTATTTTCTGATTTATGGAGTGCTCAAAAGAGAAATCCATAATCCCAGGGAAAAACCTTTAACTATAATGCGTCAACAAAATCAAAGAAGGATTTTGAACCTGGCGTTATCCATTGTTCAGATTTATGTGCTGGACATGTATGCAAATCAGTGCTTTTAGTATTTATGAGATACTAGTATAGTTTCAACTAGGTTTCTTTTCTGTTTTTATGTACTTAAAAAAAAAAAAAAAAAAAAAAAAAAAAAAAAATTATATATATATATATATATAATTTTTTTTTTTTTTTTTTTGCTTTATTTATTAGTTATTTTAGTACATCAAGTTAAACTAAATTTAAATGAGAAATATTTCCTTGGGAATTAGCTGAATTCAAATAATTATATATATATATTTTTTAATTAACATTTTATTCAAGTAATTTTTTTTTTCATTAAAACATTTTTTTATTTTTGGTTAACTATAAAAAAAAAAAAGCTAATTAGTGCATATTTAATTAGTTATCTCCTCATGCATATATAAACATAGCATTTCATAACTTGTAATATGAAAAATGTTTGCAATTATTAATCTTAATTAATTAATTAACATAATTAACTAATTTAATTAATTTTGCAATTATTAACTGTGGAAGTGCAGTGCTTTCTGATAGTTAATTTTTTTTTACTCTGTTCACCAGAAGAGTCTTATCTTACGACAGCAGCTGAGGAACAGCGACAGGGAATATGCTTATCGTGTTG
This sequence comes from Acrossocheilus fasciatus, assembly GCA_036784905.1. NCBI lineage: Eukaryota > Metazoa > Chordata > Actinopteri > Cypriniformes > Cyprinidae > Acrossocheilus > Acrossocheilus fasciatus. Next base: position 1,808,106 of record CM071949.1, on the reverse strand, counting down.
CAGAACTAAACAATTTCTGACATTATCTAAAACATGCGTATAAATACACGTGTGCGCATATTGTGAATGTTTGGTTGTGTCTACAGGCACCGTTCCGCACCCACGTTGTGGACACACCGAACCACACACTAAGATACCAAAGTGTGTACTAAAAGACAGTGGAAAAGCTGAGGTAACGCTATTACACAACGTTCTTCTGAGCATTCAGCAACCACTAAGTAAACTCTTGATTGTTCAGGTGGAACAGAGACATGAGGAGCTCAAGAAAAGGTAAACATGATCAAGCGAGAAAACAGGCTTGATTTTGAGCAGCTCCAGTCGTGAGCGTCGCTCATTCAGCACGGATATAAATTTATCTGGCAAGTGGACTGAAAAGGAAAAAGAGCAGGAACCGATTTTGGCAGGAAGCTTGTGTCTAAACCACCACAAACAGGCCTGATGTTCACAAAGGTGGTCACGGTGGCCACAAAACAGCCTTCAGCAGCTCGCGCAGCCCACACAAACCCTAGTGACACACAGAAACACGCTGCTTAGTTATTTCAGAGCAGGAGAAAATATACACATGCAGAGTTTGGCTTTAGCAAAGGAATCTGAACATGTTCTGCATTTCAGTGTCAGTGAGCGATTACTGTAGGGAGTTCAAGACTGATACCGAAGACTGTTCAATTCATGCTGATCTATTCAAGGGCTCAAATGAACTTTATTTTGGTAACTTCTATTATATCTATCAGTCCCAGGATTTCATACAGGTCAGTGGATAAATGCATGAATTGGAAACTAAATATCAAGGTGATTTATGGGAAGTGGAAGCATTTTTGTTTTGAGTTTGAGGAGTTCCAGGTTTAGTTCACGGTATAACTTTTTTTAATGTAAAGTAAATAGACTGAAATTGCCTCTGTATGTACATCGGTGGATGGATGCATGTCAAGGGGTAGAATACATTTGTTTGCATTTTGCGTTGTGATTTTTGTTAGAATGGATACTTAGCTTTGCAAATGTGCTCAACTGATGTTTATGCACAACCTATAAAGAGAAAATGTGCTGAAAGGGTTTAATCTTGGCTCTGTGTGTTATAATGAGTATCAATCCAACACTGTAATGTACATTTTTTTTTATTTTTTAGGGATGCAAAACATGTTGAGACCATGTTGGTCATTGGCGGATACTGCCTGCAAAATATGACCAATTTAATTGAATTTTAGTTTAGCATCAGATGATGGTGACACATTATGCATACTTCTATAAAAAAAAAAGAAGGTAAATTATCATTATAACTAGTTTTATGCCCCCCCCCCCCCCCCCCTTCAGATTATCGGTATCAGTCCGTATTGGATTTTTGCTGATACTTAATATTTAATTATACATGTTTATTTTCCTATTTCTAAATTTAGGTTACCTTTACTAATATATATAATGCTATCTACTAATATCTAAAGTTTTAAAACAAGAATTTAATAACACTGTTGAATTTAGTCTTTATCTATGTGTCATGTGATGCCTAAATTCACTTGTAGCATTTAAAACATTTGCTTCTATTTATTTATTTTTTGGGTCAAAATAGTATAGAAATTTAGTATTGTCATTTATCTTCTGTATGCTATCAGCTTATCAATTTTTTTTCTTTTTGTTTGTATGCGTTTTACAGTAATTAGGGATGCAATGATATTAAAATTCTGATTGATGTTTTCTCAGTATTAGATGTATCCCAGCTGCCTTTTTTCATAAAGTGACAAAAAAAAGTAAAAAAAAAACGGACAAAGTCGGCCATGGTGAAACATGTCCCTGCTGTGAATGAGATATATGAAGAGAGAGATGAACAGAAGTCTTCGTGCTTGTTGCAGCAGTCTAGGCTCTTGTAAACCACTTCATAAGTATCTCAATATGTCCATCCTGTTACTGGCCAGCAGTATTAATATGGTCTCCACTGACCTTAAATTACTGTGTGTGTGTGTGTGTGTGTGTGTTGATGTCGGAGAGAATGAGATCCATCTGTAGGTGCTCCCAGCATGTGCTTCAGTTTAACCCCCTAATCAGAGCAGTGTTGTGGCCGTATCAGAGGCAGAAGATGTGCCTCATCTTACCGCCCGTCCCTGATTACAGAAATCAAACTAATATTAAACTACCATGTGAAACTATTACATTTACATTTATGCCTTTAGCAGATGCATTTATCCAAAGCGACTTATAATAGAGGAGCATAAGCAAACTGTCATACATGGTAGAAGTCATACCATGCAACACGAGGGTGAGTAAATGATGACAGATTTTCATTTTTGCATGAACTGTGCCTTTAAGTGAGATGTCCTGTCTAGGTTAGTTGGCTCCCACAGCGCGCGGGGTAGAGTTACCGTGCACAGGGCATGAGAAGGACCTGTGGTAAGTAGCTTACGGCTTTGCCAGAAACCATTGGTGATGGAATGCACTTCCTCCCGGTCTTAGCGCTGCCGCTTGACCACTTGGAACTGCGAGATCCATTAATAAGAGGCTTTTGTGTAAAAGCACTGGAGTAATGATGGGGAGAGAGGGAGCTGCACGGCTCTAGCCATGTACGGCTGCATACAGAGACATGAAAGGTGTGATTCTTTCTTATCATCTTCTCATGCCTCATTTCTCTTTCTTTAGTCATGCTATACCTCGTTCTGCAGATTATTGAGACATTACGTTGTCATCATTTATTCAGCCTCATGTTGACCCTCAACATGTATTATTTTATATTTCTTTCTTCTGTCAAACACAGAAGAGTTGAGACAGGATCATGCCCTTTTTGTTTTACAGTCAAAGTGGCCAAGGAATGTCAAAAAGGGGGAAAAAACATAACATTATAAAGCCTAGTAAAAAAAACCCCAAAACATACTATTTCATACTAAGTGTACTTCAAATTCATTAACATATTTATTGACACATCACTTAAAATAACATTTTATATGGAGTATTTATTTATTGCACAATGCACGTTTCTTAATATTATGCCTAAAATGTATTTTAATATCACTATTAAACCAACATGAATGTTCAATATTTGCACTGCCATACTATGCATCAAAGTGGCACAAATGCTTCCCCCATGATGAGCGTCCAGTATTTATCTTTATTATCAGGGTGTCCACAAAATCTTTTATAAATCATGTCAACAGACACATGTTCCAGGTACGTCCTGCAACGTCATCCTGGTGTCCACTTTTGAGCTCCAGGACTGTAAACCTCTAAACAACAGTTGCATCAGCTCATGACGTTATGGGTTATGTTACGTAATGCTGGGCAGTATTTAATCGAGCAGACGGCCTGTGCTGTCCCATGAGCTCCGGGGGGGGATTGGCCAGAGGAAATCCCGGTTAGGCTGGGCTCCGAGCTCTTTGATGACATCAGCTCCTGCAGTGCGCTCCATCTCCTCCACATGTGTGAAAAACCACATTATCGATCATTTGTGTAGTTCAATCCCAGGAACTCCCTCTGTTTCTTCCAATCACTTTCTCTTGTGTTCCTGTTAGGGGTGTGCGATATGTATCATCTACAATAATATTGTTTAAGTACTGTTTTAATAATAATGTGCAAACTGACTTTGAGTGTCACTAGCTTTGCAAAATCCAGCCTATTCAAATTAAAGCTTTGAGCCATTTTTCACTCATCAGTTTTATGTTTAAATCATTTGATATAGTGACTTTTTCCCGAATATCAGCGCAACTGCATTACATTACATCTACATTTTAGACACAATATTGTCTGTTTGTTCTCATTGTTAATGAAAATTTTAAATGAAAAACTGTTTTGCGTCTCTGAGAAACACAGCAGTGCTTCATTAGTGAATAGTTCGGTTTTAAACAAATCCATTTGATGAATGAGTCAATGACCAAATGAATCAGCCATTTGAACAAATTGGTTAAATGAATGATTCAATAACTTAAGACAAGGGCTGCATCTAAAATCTCATGCTTTCTGAGTAGGTACTTATTTTTAATTACTAATTATTTCGGGACCATTAAAGAAAGTACAGTCATGTGACCTTGTGTCAGTAGCGTCGCTTCACTGCCATTCATAAATCCTTTCCTGTGGCCTCATGGGACAGTAAAGTGTTCACCATATGCACTCTTGAGAATCTTGCCAGAAGTAGTAGGTCATCTGGGGACTTTTGGCCTCCTGTTTTTTGAATACTGTGAATTCGGACATACTACTCTACTGTTTTTCGTCTGCTATGGAAGTGTGCGATTTTTGGATGCATCCAGTGAATTGCCGCTGGCTATTGGTGGTTTGAGTCAGAGATGGAAACTCGAGTCTGCGACTTAGACTCGAGTCGTACTTAAGTTGCATAAATAAAGACTTGGGACTTGACTTGGACTCATGAGACTCGTAAAAAACACAAGTCATTTGGTATGGGAGTTTACATGAATGTATCTCTGAGGGAAACTGGCTGTCTTTAGAAGTTTAGATGGTATTTTCTTTTCATCTTGCCTCTGTATAATGCATATTAAAGTAGTGTTCATAACCGCAGCGCTGCTTTGTTAACAGTGGAAACCAAGGAAATGATGTTTAATTGCTGTTCATAAGCGCCACCTGCTGGCAGAGAGTGAATCTGCGTTCTAATTCTGCCTGTCTGCTGTTTTGTTTCATGCAGATGTTTTATGTAGAATAGTTTCACAAAACTAAAGTCAGACCGTTTCGTTTTTGCGTCAAATTTCGAAATCCAATTTAGATTAAAAACTGCTCATGCTGCATGTATGCAGCCTCTTTGTTTCTTTGTGTTGTGTTTAAAATTTTAAATTGCAGAAAGAGCACAGACAAAGCCTTAGTTTGTTTATATGAGATTTCTTTCATTTGTGTTATTCATTTGATTGATTGGGGTTTGTATTAAAGTTTCAATTTAGTTATGTTGTTTGACATATTTAAATTTTACGAAGAAATGTGTCCCTGGACCACAAAACCAGTCTTAAGTGTCAATTTTTTTTTACGAAATTGAGATTTATACATCATCTGAAAGCTGGATAAATAATCTTTCCATTGATGTATGGTTTGTTAGGATCGGACAATATTTGGCTGAGATACAACTATTTGAAAATCTGGAATCTGAGGGTGCAAAAAAATCTAAATATTGAGAAAATCACCTTTTAAAGTTGTCCAAATGAAGTTCTTAGCATTGCATATTACTAATCAAAAATGAAGTTTTGATATATTTACGGTAAGAAATTTACCGTATATCTTCATGGAACATGATCTTTCCTTAATATCCTAATGATTTTTGGTATAAAAGAAAAATTTGATCATTTTGACCCATACAATGTATTTTTGACATTTGCTACAAATATACCCCAGCGACCTAAGACTGGTTTTGTGCTCCAGGGTCACAAATGTGCATCATTTTATTAATTGTCAGACAAATGGACACCTTTTAATTTCTAATGAAAACCTTTAAAGGCTTGAGACTTAACTTGGACTACACCTCAAAGACTTAAGACTTGACTTGGACCTCAGAGACTTGTGAACATGTCTGGTTTGAGTTACTTCAACATGATTTTGAAAGAAATGGAATTATACTTTGAGTATGTGTAATTTAATATTAATAAAAAAATACAAAACAATCTCACAGCATTATTTATGCATTTTTTTTAAATAAATGCAGTGTAAATACATTCAAGCCACATCTGAGCTGCATTAAATAGTCTGTGTAAATGCATCTAAATGCCACTTCAAATGCAGCTTCTGTTCCAAAGATGAATTGTTTGACCGTGATTGGTTATTATTGTAATTGAATTTAATTAAATATTAAGATATTATTATAATAATTTTTTTTTTTGTCAGTATCACACACCCATAGTTCCTGTACTTGTCTGTATGCATTACTTCCTTTTGAGTGACAGGTTATCATTTCATTGGAGAACATGCTTCTTTCTCACTCTTCAGATCATCCATGTTAATGCCAGACTACCCACAAGTCAATATTAGGTTGTTGGTAGTAACATTGTCAGGCACTTTGCTATGTTAGTACCATTTTCTTCTTTGCAAAACCATGCATATACAGCTGTGTTACCGCAGTTTAAAACACACACACACACACGCACACATGCACACACACACACACACACACACACACACACACACACACAGACACATTAGAGAAGCAAATACGCTCGAGCCACATCAGACGCAAGCGAACTCGATCGCCACGGCATATTTTCCCATCAAACATCAGTTCACCAAAACAGAAGAACCCGCATTATGGGATTTTCCTCTCCATCACTGTAAAAAAAGCTGTAAAACAGCACATGAAAGATTTTGTTCAGTCTGTTTAAAGTTGTTGTTGTGATTATGGATGGCAAAGCTGGAAAAAGGTCAGGACGCAAATCACAGCTCGTAAAAGGCAGATTCTGTCGTTTGTTTTGGGTCTTAATTGGCGACGGGGTGCCACAGCGCTTCAGTACCAGCTGCGGCTGGGATTTAAGACGGAACCGTTCAAAGACAAGCACAAGGACCTCTTCATTGTGCGATCTGTTAGAAGGCATAATTAGAGTCCATATAATGGTGTTAGGCCTCATGGTTTCTGTCAGTGATGTTGTTGTTGTCTTTTGAGTTGCTTGTAATAGGTTTCTTCTGCTGTGATGCTGGCACAGAAATACTCGCATACCATACGCACTCAAACCCGTTTGGTAGGCAGAAAGCTTCTTTATTGGGCTGAACGTGGATGGACGTAATAAACGGAGCCCAGTAGATGATCCCTGTGAACGCACTTGTCTTCTGTTAGTGTGTTTATGTGCTGTGACCAATCTCAGGTTTAGAGCATATTTTTGTCCTTCTGAAGTGCTTTTTTGTACATGTTTGTATAGTGATTGTATTTTATATGCAGGAGAAAGAAACAATGTTAGAAAGAGAGAGTCGATCAGGTTAGAATAATTGATGCTCCATTATTAAAACGTGGAATTCTAATATACAATCCCATGGACAAAAAGTAGTTTGGCACAATCTTTGAGTATTTTTTGGCACATTCTTTTATTTGTTCTTGTGGTTCTCAAAGTACGACCACAAAAACCTATAAACCAGGAAATTATGTCGTAGAGAAAGTCTCCTGGAGACCCTCATGACTGCGTGTCAGGGTCAAGAAGTCTCTTAAAATATCAGATAATTTGACTTTTTGATGAGAAATGTTGTGGTGCGATTCTTTAAAAAATGAATTAATTATGGATATTTGATTTTTTTTTTTTTTATGACTGTGTTCCAGTGCCACTTTAAAAAATAAAAAAATCTAAGATTTCGAGAATAAAGTCGGAATGTTTCGAGAATAAAGTCGGAATGTTTCGAGAATAAAGTCGGAATGTTTCGAGAATAAAGTCGGAATGTTTCGAGAATAAAGTCGGAATGTTTCGAGAATAAAGTCGGAATGTTTCGAGAATAAAGTCGGAATGTTTCGAGAATAAAGTCGGAATGTTTCGAGAATAAAGTCGGAATGTTTCGAGAATAAAGTCGGAATGTTTCGAGAATAAAGTCGGAATGTTTCGAGAATAAAGTCGGAATGTTTCGAGAATAAAGTCGGAATGTTTCGAGAATAAAGTCGGAATGTTTCGAGAATAAAGTCGGAATGTTTCGAGAATAAAGTCGGAATGTTTCGAGAATAAAGTCGGAATGTTTCGAGAATAAAGTCGGAATGTTTCGAGAATAAACAGATCTGTATTTATGAATCAATTAATTAAATTATACTGTTTTCTTTGTGAAAATTCCACCACTACTCCACAAAAAAAAAAACGTTTGTGTCGTCCAGACTTTCATTCCTCACATGTAGCTTATTTAATTGAACCGCAATAAAACGTTCTAAAGGTTGAAATGGACTCCATTTAATTATTTGTAGTGCGCCAGCCAGTAATCACAATAATGTTGTGCTTTGTTGCTTTTAATATAACACAGCTCAGCTTTCAAATTTTGTCAGTTTTATCACAAAATACAAATTATAAATGTTTTTCCTCGTTATTTCAAGTTATAGCAAGATATAAAAGTGAAGGAACATCAGAAGGCATGAAAAAAACAGTATAGCCTAATTTATAATGAAAATGTCTCATTATTGTTATCGGAAAGATCATTGACTCACATGCTGCTTAAACCAAGGCGAATACAGCGTGAAAGAGTGTGAAAAACACATTATTTATTTATATATATATATATATGTATATGTATATGTATATGTATATGTATATATATATATATATATATATATATGTATATGTGTATATATATTGTTTGCATTTCACTTTAACGGACAGATTTTGAAAGCTGAGATTTTGGAATATCTCCTGGTGCTTCCAATCCGGGCCATTTGCATGCGCAAAATGCTAATATACTCTCAAAATATTATAATTTAATCTTTATTCTCGAAACAGTTCGACTTTATTCTCATAATCTTAGATTTTTTTTATTTTTTAATGTGGCATTAAAATGCCGTCGTAATATTTGATATTTGAATTTTATATATAAACACAATTGTATGCATTATATATGTATGACATAATGTGATTTTCCCCCAACACTTTCCCTTTTTACTTAAATGATAGGTTATATCTTTAATTATTTGATGAAAAGGATAAACAATGCAGACATTTTCAGAGACTTCTTTGCCTTTTACTTTGAAAAATATGTAAAAAAAAAAAAAAAAAAATCAAATCACATTTTTAGTAATTAAATATAAACTTTTTTTTCCCTTCCAAAACAATGTTTAACAAGTTTTAAACTAGATTTGTATCCTTTTAAGATTAAATTTTATGTAAGATCTACATTTTGAAACATGTTTATCATAGACACTCTTGTCACTGGCCTGTATCCATGATTCTGATTGGTCTCAGCATTCTGCAGTTAAATATTTGTTTATAATAAAGTATAAGAAGTCCCACCCACTTTTTCTGCGGCCTTGGTTTCAGAAAATATTCCCCGAATTATTTTGCCCAAAGGGATTTTAAAAACGTCTTCGTTTAAGAGTTATAAGTCATGAACCAAACCATCCAGCTACGAGGGGAATCCCGACATGACAAACTTTTATTTAATGCAAAAAAAGTATTTGAAAATGTGATATTGATTTTATTAAACAGTCCAATAAACAAAGTTAATATTAATTGACTGACATTTTAGACACAAGTTCCTGTTTTTGCTCCATTTCATCAACGAAAATAGTTCCAAACAAAGCCACAGCAGAACTGATTTGTGTCTCTGAGCAACTGATTCGTTACTGAATCAGTGAGTCGTTTGATTGAATCGGTTGAATGAATGATTCAATGACTCACTCATGCAGTGATTTGTCGCCACCTACTGGCGATTTTAGGTTTATATTGTTTTCCTTCCCCCCCCCCCCCCCCCAAATCAGTATTCAACTTTTTTTTTTTTAATAAAACATCAAAACATTAATTATGGGTCATTCCGTGTCAACTTAACCAAAGGTCCCTCGCTCAAATTTTTGATTTTGCTAATACTTTTTCTGGAGAAAGACAGACATGTTTAGTGATGAAAGCCAAAATATTAAATTTCATGGATGAATATTTATTGAGTAATCCACTATTTTGTAGAGGGGGGTCAAAATGGCAATTTTCACCTGAGATTCAGAGCCAAATTACAAGGGTAAAAATGACTTCAGAAAAATGGCAGCATCATAATGTTATTTTTACACAAATTGGTAGGTCCGTTAGTAAAATCTGTTGACTTTAGCAATCTTTGTTGCATTGTGCCAATGTGATCATTCAAAAATGGGGAAACGGCACACTTGTTTGCATTCATGTAACTCAGGAAGTATAAAAGATGTCTTAATGATATTTGGTCTTAACTACGGTGACGCATTGCTGCCACACGCATATTATTTTTTCCACTCAATTATGTCGTAATAACGAGATGTTATGTCATAAAAACGATATGTTTTCCTGTTATAATAGATATATGGTAGCCTACATTATGTGAGCGAGCTGATTGTCTGTGCTACTGTTGCCACAGTCCTGACTTATTATTATTATTATTATTATTATTATTATTATTATTATTATTATTATTATTATTATTATTACTATTATTATTATTTCGTTCTGTTTGGCAAACGGGAAAACGAAAACTAAAACTTCAAGCGGGCGTGTTTTTCTCGGTGCCGAGAGTTGAAGAATGTTCAACTTTGGATAAAACGCTGCGCTCATCACTGTCACTTTCTAGTCAGCCAACCAATCAGAGTGGAGGAGGGGCGGGACTACCGACTGTACTACGCCTGAACAACAATGGAGAAGTTAATATTGCTTGTCTCCGAGTATTTATTTCTTTACTAGATCGAATTGCCGGACTACCGTAATATTGTTATGAAATATAATGTTTGGAGAAACATTTAATTCACGATGCATCTGCCATTCTGTATCATAACATTAATAATAAAAATATTATTGTGGCAGCACCGTACTTAACAAACTTTCCTTTCAGTATTTTTAAGGCCCTATATGGTTTGGTTCTAGAGATATTGGAATTTTAATAAGGCTTCAGGAGTAAATTGTTAAAATGTACATATTTTCAGTGGTAAAAAAACAAATGCAATTTGGTCAATTTGCAAAAATATGATACTTTTTATTCTTAATGATAAATTTTTCCAAAATTTGTGTGCCTGTAACTCAAAATGTATTAAAGTTACTTTAATATGATTTTAGATTCTGGTTCCTAAGAAAGGTTTTTTTTTTTTTTTCCCCATTTAATTAAAAAAAAAAAAAAGGCTAATAATTAAATTTCAGAAGCTGTTAAAATGAACAAAATCCCTTCTTCCAAATATCCTTGAAACTGATTCAAATATAGAATCTTATGAAAAGACTACTGAGAGAAAGCTAATGTCCCTCAGCTTGACAATTTGAATGCATTTTTAGCACTCCGACAGGTATGTTCTGTGCATATTGTTTTGATAGAGGGAAACAAGATGCATTCCTAGTTTCAACATTACTTATTCTGCCGACATTCTGTTTTAAATGCAATAAGTATCAGCTGTATACAAAGTGAGTGACCAACATTTTCTTTTCAGCCACTAAAAATAGGTAATATTTATCTGAAAATGGTGCCTCATTGAGACCCTTATATCTCCGGGACTGAACAATGTAGGGCCTCGAAAATGAAGATTCCAAAAGAAAAGTTTATTAATTAACTAGAATCTAAAATCATATTGCGATATCTTTTAATACTTCTTGAGTTATAGGCATGCAAACTTTGGAAAAATAATATTTATGGCACTCAGACAGGTATGTTCAATGCAGTTGCTTTGACAGAAGTAAACAAGATACATCTTTAGTTTCAACATTATTTGTTCTTCAGACATTCCTCTTTAAAAGAAAAGAAGTATCATATTTTTGCAAATTGACCCACGTTTGGTTTTTGACCACTGAAAATGTACAGTTTAACAATTTACTCTTGGAGCCATATTAAAATTCCAATATCTCTGGAACCAAACCATATAGGGCCTTAAAAATGAAGGCACCAAAACGAAAGTTTGTTGAGACCCAATATCTAAAACGGCATAAAGATATCTTTAATATTTCTTGAGTTACAGGCATGCAAACTTTGGAGAAAAAACTTGAAAAGTGCCGTTTCCCCATTTTTGAATGGTCACCATTGACACATAATGCAACACAGATTGCTGAAGTCAACAGATTTTACTAAAAGACCTACCAATCTCTGTGTAAAAACAACATTGTGATGCTGCAATCTTTCTGAAGTCATTTTTACCCTCCTGTAATTTGGCTCTGAATCTCAGGTGAAAATTGCCATTTTGACCTTCCTCTAAAAAATAGTGGATTTCTCAGTCAATATTCATCCATGACATTTAAAATTTTGGCTTTCATCACTAAACATGTCTGTCTTGCTTCAGAAAAAATATCAGCAAAATCCAAAATTTGAGCTGGGAAAATTTTTGAAATTTAGTTGATTTGACACGGAATGACCCTTGTGCATTTGTAACTGCACGTGAACTACATTCATGTCCTGCATTAAACAGTCTGTGTAAATGGATCTAAACGCCACTCCAGATGCAGATTCTGTGCCACCTCTGCATTGCAAACAAACATTTTGTTGATACTGATTTCATTTTATTAGTAACAGCCCTTTAGTGTCTTACTGCAGTATTTAAATGTATTGATTAAATTTAAGAATTTGATACAAAAGACGATGCATACATTTAATTAGGTTAGAAAACATTTGGCCTTATAAAGGTCAAAATGCCCATAAAAGGTAAAAATCAATTAAACATTATTGGTTAAAAGTTCATTTGTGGTTCACAAAACCAGTCTTAAGTCGCTGGGGTATATTTGAAGCAATAGCCCAAAATACACTGTATGGGTCAAAATTATAATTTTTTCTTTTATGCCAAAAATCATTAGTATATTAAGTAAAGATCATATTCCATGAAGATATTTTGTAAATTTACTACTGTAAATATATCAAAACGTCATTTTTGATTAGTAATATGCATTGCTAAGAATTCATTTAGACAACTTTAAAGGCAATTTTCTCAGTATTTAGATTTTTTTGCACCCTCAGATTCCAGATTTTCAAATAGTTGTATCTCAGCCAAATATTGTTCTATCCAAACAAGCTTAGTTATTCAGCTTTCAGATGATGTATAAATCTCAATTCTGAAAAATTGACACTTTAGACTGGTTTTGTGGTCCATGGTCACATTTCCGTTACTCCCACAAACTAACCACCGCACAGAATATCAAAAGCTTTGGGAGTCAGCTGTCCACAGCAGTCCTAAACCTGCCAAAATATAGTCTTATTATCGCTAAAATATCAAGATATTATTTTTGTCATTATCGCACATCCCTAATAGAGGCTCGTCTGATCTGTGTCGGGGTCCCGGGCACCTCGTCAGGTTTATAATAACTGTTTGACTGTACTTTGAATGCTTTTTAGAGAACCAAGCCTTACAAGCTGCCTCTCGTGAAAGTCACATCAGTCGCTTGACATTTTATTATACCGTATGAATTTATTTGGACCTAATCGTTATTGTCATCTAAAAGCTCAAGACTTACACATACTTTGAAAGGTGAAGGTGGAAAAGCCACGTTGTCTCCTGCGTTGTGTTCTCTTCCATGACTTGTCAAAGCAATTTCTTATTCAAATACCCCAACAAATCACCACAGCTGTAGCTGCCCTACCTTGTCAAGACTCATCTCGGCAGCGGTCAGCTGACACACATGAAACCGTAACATGCCACGTATGGCAAATCTCTCTTGACTTTTACATGTGGGGAAAAATGAATCAGAAGCAGGTCCTTTGACTTTTGTCTTTTATAAACTCGTTTCCACTTGTTTTCCACTGGATTATTAAAGGAAGGAACACAAACTGCATCCAATCGCTCCGTACCAGGGGCATTATAGTAGTGATTTACACCAATCATCTTTAGATGTTATTCGTATTGACGTCAACTAATAGTAGTGTGATTATTAAGATTAACTCTTTGGCAAAAACGGCACGCAAAGAAAACAGCTGGGAGTTTTAGAAAACCTTTCAGAGGGAAAAGCAGTGCCGTTTTTGAAGGTACTCCAAGAAAAGTAGTATTTTCATCGGGATGCCAGCCTCTCCCCCCTCCGTTCTTGCACACTGTTCATTTATCCCGCTCTGGACGAGGGGAAGTAAAGAGTGCAGACTAAGTATGGATGTCTTTTAGCAGCCACTGAGTGCAGCAGGATCCACGGCTGAATGATCCGTCCGTTTCATTAGCAGCAGGGCTCTGCTCCATACTGGAACTCTACACGCCGTCTCAAAGGGTCCAATATCAATTGATGACGATGCTCAATGAGTCTGGAGTGGTTTTGTATGTGTATTTGCATGTGTATGGGCTTGCCCCCCCACGGTTTTGTTGACTGACTCTGGCATGAGCTTCCTGCGCTTCTAGATTGCGTATCGCCAAGGTTCAATTTCAGAGGAACAACAGGACTTTTTCATTTATTAGTTTAAAGTTTCATTTAACATCTATGTAAAGGTTTCTTGGAGCTACAAGGATCTAAATCACTGAAGAATTGTCATTTTTGTGAAAGTCACGAACATTCCCATCACTACGAACATGTGGTTTATGATGGAAATTATGATGGAAACAACAATTGAAACATCTTGAAAAGAGTTTTTTTTTGGCTAAACCTAATTTGACAGCTACAATTTTTAAATGTTTTGTTGATTGACTCTGGCTCAGGCTTCATGTACCTCTATATTACATATTGCCAATTTCAGAGAAACACATGGACTTTATTTATTTGTTCGTTTGTTTGTTTTGTTTATTGACTGATTGTTTGCTTATATATTTAGTTGTGTGTTTTATTTTTGTACTTATTTATTTTTCTTTGTTTTAGTTATTTATTTTTATTTAATATTTTTATTTAGTTTTACTATTTAATTATTTATCTATTTATTTATTGATTTATTTATTGCCACATTTCAAATTTTTTACTGTTTCTTAGCATTATATGATGGAAAGATTTGAATACACTTTTTTATTTTTTATTTTAATTGTTTATTTATTTATTTATTGCCAAGCCTAATTTGTTAGCTATGTAATCTAAATACATGCAGTTAATTTATTTTCCCACTGTTTTCTTGATTGACTCCAGCTTGGGCTTCCTCTTCCTCTATATTACATATTGCCCGTTTCAGAGGAACACATGGACTTGATTAAATGATTATTTAATCTTTTAGTGTTTTTAAATCCTCTCTTAAAATGTATTTTTTCCGGTTGGCATATTTGTGACTTTTTATTTTTTTTATTTTTCCTCTTCGACGTATTTATTCTGTATGTTTTGGAAAGCGCTTTGAGATGCAACTTTGAAAGGCGCAATATAAAATAAAGTTTATTATTAAAAATATATATAAAATAAAATATAAATAAAAAATAATGTTTATTATTATTACTTTAGTTGTTTTATTTTATTTTATTTTTTAGTTATTTAAAAATGATTTTATATTTAATATTTTAATTTAATTTTTCCATTTAATTATTTATCTATTTATTGATTATTTATTGCCACATTTCAAATTATGTATTGTTTAATAGCATTTTGTGATGAAAAAAAAAACAAAAAAAACATTTTAAACAGCTAGCATTTTTCTGTATCTAAATACCCACAATTGATGTGTTCACACATTTAGCATAATTGCACAATTACAGCTTAGCTGTAAATTATGCACAGTACAATATTTTGTATTAACTTTTCTTCAAAAGCAATATTAACGTTTCTCTGTTTTATTCATGTCTACGTTCATGAAATTGGTGCACAAGTATGCTTGCTTGACTTTTAATCAATTAATTAATTAATTAATTAATTAATTAATTGCAGAATTGTTGGTTGAGGTGGAAATGATGCCAATGTTAGACAGTAGTAGTCAAAAAATAATCTTACAATAAGCACTGACTATAATTATTGCACTCTTTTTGTAATTTTTGTAATTGATTTTTATAATGCATTATTGAATCTTGATCTGGAACAATATTGAAACAACAATACCACAACATAAGCCTCTGAAAAGTAGAAAAATAAACAAGCAGCCATTTCAGTCCGTATCCGAATCCCACTCGCTCAGAATAACAGCATTTAGTTTTTCTGCAGGCCTGGGTTTTCATAACTGGGTCGTTCTGTGTCAAATCAACCAAATGTCAAAAACGGCACAAATGATTGATTTTGCTAATATTTTTTTTCCTGAGATTTTCATCTGAGATTCAGAGCCAAATTACAAGGGGGGTGAAAATGACTTCAGAAAGATGGCAGCATCATAATGTTATTTTTACACAGAGATTGGTAGGTCTGTTAGTAAAATCTGTTGACTTTAGCAATCTTTGTTGCATTATGTGCCAATGGTGATCATTCAAAAATTGGGAAACAGCACTTTTCAATTTTTATTTTTTTCTCTCCAAAGTTTGCATGCCTGCAACTCAAGAAGTATTAAAGATATCTTAATGCCGTCTCTGAATCCATTTTGCCCCCCCCCGCCCGGTCTACAAAATAATGGATTAAATTACGTCCATGACATTTAATATTTTGGCTTTCATCACTATACATGTCTGTCCTTCTTCAGGAAAAAAAAACTATTGGCAGAATCGATAATGTGAGTTGAGTTTGACACAGAATGACCCAACTGCAGTTTTCTGCTGAGTCACAGTCATCTATTTCTCGCTCTCTTCTGCTCTTTCACGCCTGCCACAGTCGATCCAGAAGACGCAGCAGCTGTAATGACTAACCTGCCCGCCTCGGCCCTGTCCTCCGCTCCTCCGAGCCGTGCCAACGCACTGGACCAAGGATTCCCTCGCCTTTTTTCCTCCGTTCCGCTACTTATTCCCCCTTCCGTCTGTTAGCGGCCCGTTAGTCACCCACTCAATCCCTCGATGCGTTCCTATAATTGTACTTCCAGGGATGCAGCCAGGCAGACTGACTGGCGCAAGCTTTCAATATTTCATTCGGACGACAGTGATGTGATTCACTGCTTTGCTTCAGTGTTTTTGTGTTTGTTTGACGTTTACCATGTACTTGTCACCATTGACACATGGCAGGTTTAGCTCGCGTTACTGGAGTGCACTTTGCCCGTGCTCGATTTTATTATTTACGAGAATAATCGTAAATGAAATTTGGGAAATGGATATTTTAGCGCTTTTATATCTAATTGTGAGTCATGGAACAGTTTCTCTGGCGCTCCAGAAGCGATAGTCACCTGCTACTCCATGTCCTCACCCTCCTGCAAGCCAGTGGAAAGAAATGTTCCATCGGGTTTTATTTCTGTTTTCTTACGTCTCCAGGAGCGAGATGCTCGTGTTGCAGGAACAGCAGCACACCCTCGCACCTCGTCAGCAGTGACGCGGGTTTCAGCGAGCGCTTTAGTCTCCTACTGTACCGTGTCCATTTTTACTAGAGGAAAAAAGCTAAATTTAGTGCAGAGTAAAGGACAGCATGTTCATTATGAGATATGGCTATTACTACGTGCACTAAGTAGTGCATCAGTCAGACTAGGAAAACAGGGAGGACAGACTGAAGATTAGGTCACACTTTATATTAGGTGACCGTAACTACTGTTTACTAACATTCAGTAACTACAGTACAAGTGTTGTTCTGGAATATTCTCACAATTACGTCTAATGAGTTTGAGGTATGGTTAGGTTTAGGGGTAATGGTAGGGTTAGGGTTATATGGTTAAAGGTTACAATGTACTGTAACTCTTCCCGGGTTTGTGATGAGAATGGTTTGTTGTCAAAAAAGCGTTTCAAAAGAGAAGAACATGGCATAACGTAAATATACACTGCTGCTCAAACGTTTGGGATCAGTAAGATTTTTTTTATGTGATTTAAGGGAGTCTCTTCTGCTCATCAAGGCTGTATTTATTCAATCAAAAATATAGAAAAAACAGTAATATTGTGAAATCTTATTGCAATTTCTAATATTGGTTTCCTGTTTTAATATACTTTAGAATAGAATTTATTTCTGTGATGCAGCGCTGTATTTTCAGCATCATTACTCCAGTCTTCAGTGTCACATGACCTTCAGAAATCATTATAATATGCTGATTTATTACGAGTGTTGAAACTCTTCATATTGTTTTTTGGAACTTTTTTTCTTTGATTCTTTGATGAATGCAAAGTTAAAAAGAGCAGCATGTGTTCAAAATAGAAATCTTTTCTAACAATATAAGTCTTTACTATGACTTTTATTCATTTAACACATCCCTCCTGAATAAAAGTATTAATTAAAAAAAAAAAAAATTATATATATATATATATATATATGTATGTATATATGTATATGTATGTGTATGTGTGTGTATATATATATATATATATATATATATATATATATATATATATATATATATATATATATATATATATATATATATATATATATATATATATATATATATATATATATACTGACTCCAAACTTTTGAATATAATATTTCTTTTTTTTTTTTTAAATAAATGCTGTTCTTTTTAACTTTTTTATTAATCAAAGAATCCTAAAAAAAATATCACAGGTCCCCAAAAAAATATGAAGCAGCACAACGGTTTCCAACATTGGTTATAAATCATCATATTAGAATGATTTCTGAAGATCATGTGACACTGAAGACTGGAGTAATGTTGCTGAAAATACAGCTGCGCATCACAGAAATAAATTATATTTTAACCTACAATCACATAGAAAAGAGCTAAATTACATTGCAAGAAATATTTCACAATATAACAGTTTTTCCCCTCCTGTATACAGCCTTGACGAGCAGAAGAAACTTCTTGGCAGTGTATGTATAAATATTAGTTTTGTGATTGTACTGTTGTCTCTTGCTATATGTAAAACAACAACAACACTTATAATAATAATAATCAATAGTATTACAATAATATTTCTTTATTGTTTTTTATTTTAATAATATTTTTTTTTGTATGTACCTTAACATTATTAATATTATTAAAAATAATCAGTAATAGTGATATTTCTTTATTTATTTGTTTAATTTTTCAAATTTGATGATGCTGATAATAATAATAATAATAATAATAATAATAATAATAATAATAATAATAATAATAATAATAATAATAATAATTGCTATTATAGTAATATTTCTTTTTAGATTTGTTTTATTATTGTTGTTCTTGTTATAGGCCTATAACTTAATTTTATTAATAATAATCAGTAGTATTATAGTGACATTTCTCTATTGATTTATTTTTAATTTAATAATAATACTACTGATAAAAATTATGATAATTAGTATTTTGTTGTATGTACCTTAACATTATTAAAAATAATCAGTATTAAAGTGATATTTCTTTATTTATTTGTTTAATTTTTCGAATTTGATGATGCTGATGATAATAATAATAATAATAATAATAATAATAATAATAATAATAAATGCTATTATAGTAATATTTCTTTTTAGATTTGTTTTATTATTATTGTTGTTCTTGTTATAGGCCTATAACTTAATTTTATTAATAATAATCAGTAGTATTATAGTGAGATTTATTTGATTTATTTTTAATTTAATAATAATAATACTAATAAAAATAATAATGATTAGTATTTTGTTGTATGTACCTTAACATTATTAATATTATTAAAAATAATCAGTAGTATTATAATGATATTTCTTTATTGATTTATTTTTATATAATAATAATAATAATAATAATAATAATAATAATAATAATAATAATAATAATAATAACAATAATAATAATAATAATAATAATAATAATAATAATAATAATAGCTGCAAGCAGGTTCCATCACTTAAGGCATTTAAACATATAAGAAAAAAGCATTACATATTATTTTGCAAGGCTGTACCCAACTAAATCAACAATTAAAAAGCATTTTTGGCAAATTCAGGTAATTTACCACAGAAATATGATGTTTTCCTTTAGGCTTTATAGGATTCTGGGTAAATTTGGACAGGCCCCTTTTCTAAACTACCCCGTTATAGCTTCCCAACAGGGTAAATTTCAATATTAGTTCGCAAAAGTAGGTTTTTCAAAAAAATGCGAAATACCCCCAAATTTCTCATGATCTAATCTGAGGCGTGCGTTTTTTCTGGCGTGAGCCAAGGATTCCAACGACATCAGACACTCGAGCCTGCGACTGCCGGTTTAGGAATTATGAACGATTTCATACTTTTGAACACTGTAGCGCCCCCGTTAGGCCGGTTGGGGCGAGCCTTGGTCAGGTTGTAGGTGGTGCGAGTACTACCATCCCTCAAAGTTTCAAGTCTCTACGACTTACGGTTTGGTCTGCATGATCAGTTTTATGTGGAGGACGCTGATCCGTGACCATTCTAACAATTACAATAGGGTTTCAGCACTACACGCTTGAACCCCTAATAATAATCATTGCCATTAGATTAAACGTTTAGATTTGTTTAATGAAATAATGCACATGCAGTAATGCAGTGGCCAGTAAATTTTCAAAATGAGTCAAATGTTTTAGGCCCTAGATATGTTACAGTTTACAGTGTAACTACTGATTACTAATATAAGTAAATTGTACCAAATGGTTCAGCATGTAGTACTTAAAGCCACCTAATAGATAGTGTGAATGAAGAGGTAATGTAACAGAAAGGGAAAGACATGGTTAGACACGAATGCTTTTTGTTTGAAAGGGTTCAGGATCGGACGTTCCTAATGAGAGCCACTCGATTACGATTATTAATGCAAGATGTTTCAATTCCCGCTTCTCAGTTCTCTGTTCCTGGAGAATCAGATCTCAGCGGGAAGGAGCGCCGGGGGCTCCTCGACGCCTGGAGAGATCTTCTGCGGAGCATCATATATCTGACATGCTGAAATCCAGCTTTTGCGTGAGCGGCGTCCTGGAGATACGACAACAGCAGAAATGTGAGAGGAAATGGAAAGATGGGATGGGATGGAAAGCTGTAAGTGTGAGATGGATAGCTGGTGAAGTGTGATTTGGAAAGGATTGGGTGTTTTAAAAGACTAACCTTTTTTTGTCCAAATGGGCACGAATGCCGACAATAAACAAAGTGGCCTGGCAGGAGATTTGCTCCATAACAAAGAGAAGAGGCCTGCAGACAGGGAAAGATCTCGCTGTTTGTTGGATGATAATGAGTCTTGCTATAAGTGGGATTTTGGCCTCCGTTTTCCTCCTACACAACGCTCTCGTCCTTTCTAACGTATACTTCTCACTTTTTTCTCTCCCCGTCTGGCTGTCTGTTTAAAGAGACACACGCTGACTAGAAACTCAGATGTATTACACAGATCCTGCCAATGAAACTTTGCGATGCGCGAGTCGAGAGCGTTCTGGGGAACGTTAGGGAGACGGAGAGAAAGATGTGGCCTTACTGTGATCTTAACCGTAGAAGCGTTATCTCCTCCTCGTGATGAAACTCAAGTTTGCTAGTTTTTACATTTTGACTGACAAGTGTGGTTGAAATAGAAATATATTTATATTTTTAAAATATATTTTCCAAAATGGCCAAAAATATTTTGGTACAAAATCTATTTACATAAATATATTTTGGTAAATAAATGAAGACTTTAAATGCAAAATATTTTTGCTGCATTTTTATCCAGCTCCTGATTAAAATATTTTTAGTCAGTCCTTATTTTGTGTTTGTTTTTGTTTTTTTGAATGAATGAATGAATGCATGATAATTTTTTAAAACTCATTTAATCTGAACTCCTCATAATTTATTGGCCATATAGAATAGAATAGAATAGATTTTTTTTAAAATTTTCTTTTTTGTGGTTTATTGCATTTAAACAGTTAAATGCACAATATAGAAAAATGACGGTCGTAGTGAGTATTCATGTTAACGTAACACGTTATGTCTTAATTGAATGTAAACAAGCAAAATTACTAGTTTACATTCGCTTAGGCTTTTACTATTTTATAATTATAAATTAATAGATGGGACAAAAACATGTCATTTTCGCAGTCGCTGCAGTATTCCTCCTCATTTGCATAATGTTGAGCTCAACTTTGTCACTGCGCCAGTTGTGTCTGTCCCTGAAAAACACAACTCTCATTGAAAATGAATGTTCAGTTGCTTTGTTGCGGTGAATCACTGTCCGTATGAACGTCCCTGTTCGCATATATTTCAAAGTCCTAGTAATTATGCATTTTCTTTGCGTGTGAGTTGAGGTTTCACGGTTTGCACAAACACAATAGGCACAAAGACTATAAAGGTCACAGTTTCATCCAGTGTTTTGCTTTAGCACATTACTGAAATTTACTTTTTTGGCAGAGGATCCTGACCAAATGGATTTGTGTATATTGTGTTCATGACAAGAAGTTAAATAAAACCTGTCAACTTCAGTAAGTTCAAGACAACAAAAGCTCATGATACACATGATTTGAGCAGCGAGGAGGGCCTGTTGGTTTCCTGCAGGTTTCTGGGTCCAGCTCAAAGCCTGGTCTCATCAGCATCTGCAGTCCAGAGTCAGACTCCAAGTCAAACAGAGCGAAGGGGGATAGTCATTGATCTGGTGGCTCAAGGGGAGAACAGACATCCTTAACAACTGCTAGACCTCCCTACCTTCCTCGCTGCTGTAACTGAGAAGAGTTTATTCGTGGTATATGTTCTGAACTCTGTGCTTTAGTCCACATTAGCTTGAATTACTGTTTGCTTATTTGGTTATTCATTTGGGTGTCCCCAGGAAAACGTTCTTGCACCTTGCTGGCTCTGGTTTCAGGAGTCTGCTTTCTTTGGGCCTGATGTTAGAGCGTGCATGCATGCACATGTGTAAATATGTATTTAGTCTAGACTAAGAAAGAAATTGCACTTGACACTGACCTGCAAGACTGTGCATCTGTGTACATGCATTGCTTCTGTCCACATGTGCTTTTGTACTTGCATTAGCTCTGGGAGTAGTACATGTGTATGTTTTCACGGGCTGTACCTTCAAGAAACCTTCGCTTTACACTTTATGGAGGGATATTAATCTCTTTTACACTTTAAAGTTTGAATCGGGTGTCGTATTAAATATTAGACCTTTTCATTTGATTCAGTTTGTGACAAACACTCGATCCAGATTCGTATGCTTGTTAGTCCTAGTTTTTTTTTTTGTTGTTTCATGTATTGTTTCGTTTCGTGTTTTATTTATTTATTTTTCCCTTTCTGTTTTGTTAAATGCATGTTTTTTTTTTTTTTTAAGTATTGTTTCATTTTGTTTCATGTGGTGTTTTTTCATGTTATTTTTTCACGTTTTTTTGTTTTTTTTTTTACAACATTGTTCATTTTTTGTTTTGTTTCCTGTTTTGTTGTTGCATATGTTTTGTTTCAATTTTTTTTTTTTTTTTTTTTTTTGTGTGTGTGTGTAATTTAGTAGAAATTGGCCTTGGATGTTGATTGGCTTGGTAGATTCTCTCAAACGGTTAAGTTTGTGCTATGGAATGCTGGCCCCAGATCAGTAGTAGTGCTATCTATACTATATAACTTAATTTATTATATTATATTATATTACATTATATTATATTACATTATATTATATTATTAGGAACATAAACATTACTTCAGATGGAAACATTTTTTGCAGACCACCATCTTTGTCCCTGTCCACTTTTGTTTGATTCTAGCAATTCAGATGAGGTATTGCGGCGTGTGTATGTGGGAATGTGTTTATGTTTTGGGGGTTGGCATAGAAAGTCAATGTGAGACAGTTCATTCCATTTTTTTATTTTTATTTTTTTTTTGTTTCTTAAAAGGTATTTGCGCATAAGCGAATCACTGTTTGTTTATGTGAGCATGTGCATGTGTGTTAATTCACGTTTGTATGTGTTTTTGTACTTCTCACCCAGTCTGTTTGTTATGGCGGTCAGAACGAGAGATCTGTCTTAAACAGGCAGTTGGGAGGCGGAAGAGAGACCTTGTGGTCGGGGTTGAATTATTGACATAGTCCTGGCCAGACCTTACCCTTGTGTCTCCAACAAATCCCTGGGCCTGGAATTTGACCCACTCATTTACATGCATACTGAGAATAGGCCTTATCCTGGTCCAGTAAAGCACACACACACACACACACACACACACACACACACACACACACACACACACACACACACACACACACAGTGTTCTGGGGGGAGAGTTTCATTAGGACCGATCTGTACTCATGTGGAGCTTCTGGCTTTGGGGTTTGGAAAAAGGAGAGAGTGGGATCATGTAAAAGAGTTGACTCGTTTTAGATCGGATTGCATAATCGTGTGCAACATTCAGTTTTGGCCTAGATTGTGTATCAAAACATTCCACGTTTTAGGATTTAGGTTAAAGGTTACTCTGTAGTGGAGCGAGCGAGTCCTTTTACACTTGTTTGAGCCCATGCTGGACATGTTTAGAGGATATCGTTCAGTTAGCAGGATTGATGTTGCCCCAGAGATGCTGCTCGATGGCATATTTATCTTTCCCTCATATTTCGTATGTGGCGCTCTTTTCAAGATCTTCGAGTGCAACACTGCTTTTAATTTGTAGTATCATTAAGCTTTTAAATTCATTGATTCCTGATTCAAGTCCCTTTCTTTGGAGCCAAATGGAAATAAATAAACACTTTAATTAACTTTTAATGAAAAGGCTTGAATGCCTCAGCCCCACTCTGCCTAATATCCGAAACATCATGGCACCAGATTTTTATAATTTGAAAATTGGATTAAAAGAGGACTGGAAAGGAAAAGTAATCATGGCTTTTGTGCTTCATTTTACACACTTCTGGGAATAACATGCTTATAATGAGTTGATATTTGTCGATGTTGTGAGAGAAAGTTGGCACTTGCAATATTTTTAGTGGCTTTGCATTCCAAAATAAATAAAAAAAAAAAAAAAAAAATTGGAAAAAAATAGAGTTGAGTACATTTGTATGCATATGTATTTATAAAACCCTAAACTATTCTGACAATATGTTTTGCTAAATATATTTAAATATGAATTTATGTCAGGCTGACTAGCAGTTATGTATTTATGCGGTTTGTGTGTGTGTCTGTGTATCTGTGTGCACGTGCATTTGGAAAACACATGCGGTTGGCCTGCAAGGTCTGTTCCCAGAAGCAAGAGATAATTCCCCTGTGACAGATGTTTCCAGATGTGTGGAATAGTTACTAATTGCAAAAGACTCCCACAGAGCTGTTTCTAACCCCCACCTCCTCCACTTTCCATGCAAGCCTCTAACATTAAAACCCGATCAGGGATAAACTCTTGCTAACGCTCCGCACAGAAGATCTCTCCATGTGGATGCGCAATGGCACACGTGTGCAGTGGGATAGGGTTCATTTTACCAATTACATGATCTTTGAAATGTCTTTTACTAGGCTGAGAGTATCGCCAAGAGAGGCTTGGTCTGTTCCAAAACCTAGTGCGACATCATAGATGCACTCCCAATGCAAGATCTGTTTCAAAAGGTCGGAAACTTAGTTATGCTGCCTGCTAAGATACCGTCTTTTGGCGAAATTCGAAGGCGCTTACTGCCAAGCTGCCAGTGTAAGCATAAACTAACAGGAGATATTTGCAACCCAGGCTTATTGGAAAAACGTGTCTCTACCTACATTTTTGGGTAACACTTTATTTGAAGGGGTGTGCATAAGACTGACATGACACCTTCATAATCATGACATGATGCATGCCATGAATACGAAGTGTGCCATTAAGTGTCATTTGCTCAGTTATGTCATTTTTAATGCAAAGATGACATTATTTGACCTAACCCTAGCCCATAACAAAGACATCTCAAACAATGTCATCTTTGCATTAACTGAACGAATGACACTTAATGACAGTTGTCTTAAACATGCATGAAAACCCTTCATTTTCATGACGTGTCATGTCAGTCATATGCACACCCCTTCAAGTAAATGTAAATTCCTCAAAATACTTGTATCAGAGTGCACGATTTGTAAACAAATGCATTTTGACTTTTGCATCATGTAACCAGCTCAATATGTCTGGTTTTTCTGACATGGTAAACATGCTTGGTAGCGCCCCCGGTACAGCATTGCACTTGTGATGTGAAGCGCTCCTGTGAAACACGAGTCACGATAAAAGAGCTCAAACACTTGTAGAAGCAAGATAAATTGGCATGGCTGCTTCAGCAAATGTGTTTTATATCATGTTTGTTTTTGATAACACTGTTGGTTAAGTGTAGTGTACGTGGTATGTTATTTTCGGATGCAATGGAGTATTAACCTTTTAGCCAACATTTTGTTTATGAACTTTCTTGACACAACGACCAACATGATAAAACATTGGTAGATTCACGTTCATCCGCCACTCACTGGACATTTCACTTTGAAACGTGAACATGAAATCATTTTGCGGAAATGTCGCCACATGCACATGAGCCTGGGTTAAATGTTTGGGGGAGAACCATTGCACACAATTTCTACAGATAGTTCTTCTGGCCAGGAAACATTACCTCAGACAGAGGACTTCCTCCTCATTAGGATGCTGTTTGGCATGTAAGTGTTTCTGTGATTGCATGATCTCTACCTGTCGTCTTAAATATCAGCAGCTCCTGAACGAGAGCTGAGGCAATGACGATTTCTACAAGACAACGTAAGCCATACAGATAGCACATAAAGACTGTTGTCTTTCCCATCTGCGGCAGAGGAAATGAACACAATGAATTACAGCAAAGGCAGAACCAGTGGAATAGCTAACTAATGGTATTGTAGTAACTTTTACAAACTGTTTTTCATAAAACAGTTGCTTTTGCACAAAAAAAAGTTCCTTTTTTTCTATTTGATCCATCCGATTCATTTCAGTAAATCAGGTCACTCGGTTTATTTAAATGCATTGGTTCAATAGAATGATTTGCCTTGAAAGCATTTTAAGGTGTCTTTTTTGTAGTGTTACAAAAATGTGTATTACTGAAACCTATCGGTTGCTGCAGACTTGCATTTTATGAATCACATGGTGTGTAAATTAATAGCAAATTGTCATTTTTGGGTGAACTATCCCAATGAGTTAAGAGCTTGACGCAAGATTTTAGCTACTTTACATGCATCTGGCTGATACTGTACAAAATGTGCTCGGTAATACAGCAGCATTTCCCCACTCAATTGCTAACAACCCTCTCCCCCAAATGCTTTTTTTGAAGCTTCAGCAGGCCTCCAGAGCGTTACGTGCCTACAGCTCCTCAGGACGGTTAACAGACTCTCCTGCAGGCTGGCATCTCTGCCTCCTGCCAGCTCGATCTGTGTTGGCCGGCGTCTGTCCATCCATCCGGCTGCGGCTCCTACAGTAACAGCCTGCTGGGCTGGAGGCTTGATTTGAGGCCAAGGGGTCTGCCTTTAATCACAGAGCACAAGACCAACACAATGCTCAGGAGTCTCGCTCGCTTTCCTGCGTTCTGGGACGATCCGGTTTGGTGCCGTGCCATCAGGATGGACTATCTTTCAGTGCTCTCTTGGGCTGGTTTCTCCTACGTACTGTATGGCTTGTATTTAAGCAGCCGGAATGGCATTTAGACACACATTGTGTTTATTTCCGTTTCTCGCTGTAGCAGATAGCATTAGCCTGCACCCTTTCTTGATTGATCCCTATCATTTCATTATGTAATTCCAGTGAACCACAGCCATCTGGGACCATAACAATGTTCTCAATGTTCTCGAGCTTCATCACAAGCCATGTTTTTAAATGTCCGTGAAACAAGTTTTTTGAGACACTAACAAATGTGTTGCACAAGATGAGTGGTGCTTTTTCCAATTTGGCAGGGGGTGGGTTATTTTATTATTTTTATTATTATTATTTATTTAATTTTTTTTTGTATTGGGTTGTACTCAACATTGAGTAAACGTCACATGAATGTTGATTTACACTAGATTCGAAGAGATATGTCAACAGTTTCTCTGTGATAATAATGAGATGGGCCTTTTTCAGCCTTTCAGGAGCACTGGATGCAAATTAACTTGTGATATTCAATTTTAAAATATGAAATATTATAATTTATATTATTTATATCATATTATATTATTAATGAGATGGACACTTTTTCTAGCCTTTCAGGAGCACTTTATGCAAATGATTTAGTAATATATGCAATTATATAATATAAAGTGATTTATATTATATTATATTATATTATATTATATTATATTATATTATATTTATTATATTAGTGAAATGGACAGTTTTTTTTTTTACTTTTCAGGAACACTGGATAAAAATTGTGTGATATGCAATTTTATCATGCAAAATGATAAAATTTTATTTACTATATTATATTATATTAATTATATTATTATATTATATT
This sequence comes from Acrossocheilus fasciatus, assembly GCA_036784905.1. Taxonomy (NCBI): domain Eukaryota; kingdom Metazoa; phylum Chordata; class Actinopteri; order Cypriniformes; family Cyprinidae; genus Acrossocheilus; species Acrossocheilus fasciatus. The sequence goes on along the minus strand of CM071949.1, from coordinate 1,780,409 downwards.
ATAAAGCTTATAAAAATGATAAAACAAGTAAGCATGTTCAGCTCTCAAAAACAAGACTGTAGAATTGATTCATTGCTTAGCTCTTTTGAATAATGCTTTCATTGAAGGATACATGGAGACATACAAAAGCAATAGTCACATTATATAGGTTGTTTATAAAAGCTTGTTTAAATGATTAAATTATTTTGTTAAAGTACTGAATTCACCAAACGCACCCTCATATCCCAACACCCTGTTGTCCTACACGCCCCGATCCCAAGATGCATCCCGCTTAGATTTTCCAAACACTGAAATAATGTCTGTTTGTGGAAGAGCGTTTTAATAAAGTTAAAAACACCCACCCTCATCAGAGTTACATCAACTCACGTACATCAGCATTGCATCATATCAGACAAGCGTTATTAAAAAGGACAGTGAGAAGATGAGGTTTCAGTGAGATGATGCTTGATTGTCTGATTTAGGGGTCTTCAGGGAATGTGATTTCAAAGATTTTATTTTGTTGATTGCAATGCTTTTAATTTAACTTTTTATTGAATTTTATACATTTTTACATTTATTTTTCATTTACAACAATTATAGTGTTTTTTTTTTGTCATTGCTTGACTCCCTCACTTAGTTTATCCCTCACAAGCAATGGTGATATGATTTGGTCCGAATACCAGTAAAATACTTCATTAGGGTTTTTTTTTTAATCTGCCAGGGATTCTATAAACAAAGATAACTATAGACCATTGTTTTGGGAGCAAGAGATATGACAGCTCTATTTGGTTTCAAAATTGCTTTTCTAAGAAAATTCTGACATAATTTAGAGAACAAGTGGGAAAGATGATGCCAAATCCGTTGATAAAATTCCACCGGGTGTCCATCTGGATCTGGTGAAGGAGGCGGTTAGGGGTCTGTGGAAAAATGAAGTTTAATGACCTTCAAAACTAAAATGTTATTTATGTTTAAGACAATCATTTGTAAACATTTAATGAACTATATTCTGCGTTTCATGCTCCGTTTCATGCTTGAATTACTCATATTTTTGGATGCAACCTGTTTATGGCGTTCTAAATGGTTTTGCTGCTAATCTGATCCAAAAAAAATCTCCATTTGGGCAGCAACCAATGATTATTTTGATTATTAAATAAGCTGATTAATTGGGAAAAAAAATCCACATTTTATTTAAAAAATGTTATTCCACATACTGCCCAATGTTGTCCTCCATACAATGTACAAATCGAAGGCTACAAAAACAAATATACATCATATAAATTATTTTTAAGCAGTAAATAAAACATTAAAAATTATTGGACGAAAAAAAAAAGAAAATACGGTTTCAGGTTTTTCTACATAAGTGTTTCACATTGATTCACAGGAAGGCAGTGAAAATTGAGGAACATTGTGAAGAAAGGGTTAAAATGTAAGCATTACATTCTAAAACAACATTTATTTATTTATTTATTTAAAGCAAAGGATAAAATCACTAACTAAAAAATTAAAAGGTAACACTTTACAATAAGGTTCATTAGTTAACGTTAATTAATGCATTATATAATCTAATATTAAAAACTAATAAGATGAATATTAATAGCTTAGTTAACTAATGTTAACAAATGGAACTTTTTTGTAATGTGTTACCAATTAAAACAGAGACAGACTAAGTATTAACCAGTAAGAAGTTGGATGAACACGCAGGCATTCATCTGAGCATAGTAATTATATTACTGCACATTTGCGAAAGGATCATTGGGGTTCTCGACATTGAAAAGTCAAGTCCTTTTCTAAGTTCTTCTGGATTTAATGTTATTGAAAAGTTACTTGCTAGAGTTTTCCGTAGCGAGGCGGTCATCTTCTGTCATTGATCTGCAGCTGGGCGAGCAGTTCGATAATGTGTGCCAGTTTTACTTCACATTGTTTTTGTCTTGAAAAAGAATTCTGTTCTTCGTTAAGAATTCATCAGATTTTGTTATTTAACTCCCCTTTTCTCTGACTGTCAGAAGTCAGGAGACTCAGCTAGGCTTCCAAATCACGTTCATTGTCTTTTTCATTGTCTTGTTTTCTTAAAAAAACAATGGTTTTCCCTCTTATAACTACTTTTGCTGTTTCCCCTATGAGTCATGAGGTGAGTCATTTGTTTCCAGGAATAATGTCCATTCTTACAGAAGATAGTTATTAAAATTACTGTAATTTATCAATGAGGCATTAAACACCATCTGCCAGTGGGCCGTGAAGGTGATTGGGCTGAAAAGAGTGTGTTCAGAGATGATTCTGCTGCCAATAACTGGTTATTCTGAGCGTTTAGTGATGAAGTATTTATATGTGAATATGATTACTGTGTGAGTGAGTATGAGAGAGTTTTATTTTTTGTTTTGTTTGCGTTATATCAAAAGATATGAACTTGTTTATACATCTGATGCATCACAAGACGTTCTGATTATCGGCACGTTTGCGAGTGTGATGTTGCTTCACAGTTTAATAAAAAGAACTGTTAATATTGAGCAACTCTCATTTCAGGCCAAACTTGGCCAGTTTATTTGTATGTTTGTCTCCGCCAATGAAAATCATTCTGAAAGAAGCCAGAGAATCAAACTTTCTGATCCATAATCTGACATATTATAATATACAGCTGTTCTAAAGTTTGGAGTCAGTAAGTTGTTTATTTATTTATTTTTTAATGTTTCTGAAAGAAGACCCTTTACGCTCACCAAGGCTGCATTTATTTGATCAAAAATAAAATGATTAAAAACAGTAACATTGTGAAAAATTATTTGCATTTAAAATAGCTGTTTTCTAAGTGATTATAGGTTGGAATGCATTTTATTTCTGTGATCAAAGCTGAATTTTCAGCATTTACTCCAGTCTTCAGTGTCACATGATCCTTCAGAAATCATTCTAATATACTGATTTGCTGCTCAAGAAACTGATTATTGTCAATGATAAAAACGGTTGTGCTGATGAATATTTTTATGGAAACCGTGATGCATTTTATTTTCAGAATTATTTAATAACTAGAAAGTAAAAAAGAATTTTTTTATTTGAAATAGAAATCTTGTGTAACCTTGTACAGTCATGGCCAAAAATATGGGCACCCTTGGTAAATATGATCAAAGAAGTCTGTGAAAATTAATCTGCATTGTTAATCCTTTTGATCTTTTATTTTAAAAATTCACAAATATCTAACCTTTCATTGGATAATAAGAATTTAAAATGGGGGGAAATATCATTATGAAATAAATGTTTTTCTCTAATACACATTAGCCACAATTAACGGCACCCTTTTATTCAATACTTTTTGAAACCTCCATTTGTCAGTTTATCAGCTCTAAATGTTCTCCTATAATGCTGATGAGGTTAGAGACACCTGACGAGAGATCAGAGACCATTCCTTCATCCAGAATCACTCCAGACCCTTTAGATTCACAGCTTCTTCTCTTCAGGTCACTCATGTTCTACAGGGTTCAGGTCAGAGGACTGGAATGACCAGCAGAAGCTTGGTTTTGTGCTCAGTGACCCATTTTTGTGCTGTTTTTGAGGTTTGTGTTTGGATTATTGTACGGTTGGAAGATCCAAACATGGCCCATTATAAGATTTCTAACAGAGCCAGTCACTTATTGATTTTTTATCTGTTGATATTTGGTAGAATCCATGATGCCATGCGTCTAAACAAGATGTCCAGGACCTCCAGCAGAAATATAGGCTCACAACATCAGAAATACAGCAGTATATTTCATTGTACACATGGGGTACTTTTTATCCCTGTGTGCACCAAACCCATCTTGAGTGTTTGCTGCTAAAAAGCTCATTATTTAGTTTCATCTGATCATAGAAGCCAGTCCCATTTGAAGTTCCAGTCGTGTCTGATAACTGAATATGCTGGTGTTTGTTTCTGGATGAGCGAGGAGCATTCTTCTTGAAACCCTCCCGAACAACATGTGCTGATGTAGGTGCTGTTTGACATTTTTTTTTGTTTTGTTTTGTTTTGTTTTTTAAATGGTTTTCTGACCCCGAGACTCAACTATTTTCTACAATTCTCCAGCTGTGGTCCTCGGAGAGTCTTTAGCCGCTCAAACTCTCCTCTCACCGTGCGTTAGGACGATATAGACACACGTCCTCTTCCAGGCAGTTTTCTAACATTTTATGTTGATTGCAAATTCTTAATTATTGCCCTGATGGTGGAAATGGGGATTTTCACTGCTCCAGCTCTTTTCTTAAAGCCGCTTCACTAATTTGTGAAGCTCAATTATCTTTTGCTGCACATCAGAAATATATTCTTTGGTTTTTCTCATTGTGATGATGATTAAGGGAATTTGGGCTTTGTTTTCCCTCCTATTTATATTTCTGTGAAACAGGAAGCCATGGCTGGATAATTTCATGTTCATAATCACTCTGGAGTGCTCAAAATTATGAATATACTTCAGAGATATTTTACTCATAAGAATTTCTAGGGGTGCCAATAATTGTGTCCGTGCATTTGAGAAAAACATTTATTTCATAATGATATTTCCCCCCATTTTAAATTCTTAATTTTCACAGCCGCCTTTGATCATATTTGCCAAGGGTGCCAATATTTTTGGCCATGACTGTAAATGTCTTTACTCTCACTTTTGATCTATTTCATTTGTCCTTGCTGAAGAAAAGTATTAAATTTGAACTTTTGAATGCTAGTTTATACTGGTAGATATTTGCAATTGTGGATGCAACCACCCAATTCATGTATGATTTATTGGTATTAATCAAGCATGCAAACTCTTTAATTATGTGTTTCATTATATGTGGCCTTGCAGCACAAAAGCAGTCATAAGCAGCACAGGTATAGTTGTAGCAATAGCCAACAATACATTGTATGGGTCAAAATGATCAATTTTTCTTTTATGCCAAAATCATTAGGATATTAAGTAGAGATCATGTTCCATGAAGATATTTTGTAAATTTCCAACTGTAAATACATCAAAACTTAATTTTTTGATTAGTAATATGCATGGCTAAGGACTTCATTTGGACAACTTTAAAGGCAATTTTCTCAATATTTAATTTTTTTTGCACCCTCAGATTCCAGATTTTCAAATAGTTGTATCTCAGCCAAATATTCTCATATCCTAACAAACCATACATCAATGGAAAGATTATTTATTCAGAGTTCATGTATACATCTCAATTAAAAAAAAAAAGACCCTTATGACTGGTTTTGTGGTCCAGGGTCATAAACATATATACACAGACACAGACATTAAAATGGTAAAACCTGACATTTTTGACATTGTCCGGCCTGCGGTCCCCACTAAGGAAACTAATTATTAAAAATGGTAAATGATATTTATCTGAAAGTGTAACAATGCAAACAGGTTTTCTGTCAGGGGTAGGTTTAGGGTTAGGGGATAGAAAATATCGTTTGGTTAGTATAAAAGTAATAGTCTATGGAACGTCCTCACAATTCACAGAAACAAACGTGTGTGTGTGTGTGTGTATAGAAATATGTATATAAATATATGTGTATATATTTAACATTTATAGTTCATTGAGGTGTTTTTTAATTCCTTTTTTCTATCACATGCATGCCACTATGCTCTGTTCCGGTAAGGTTTAGTGTTGTTTTTATTGCTTTGAATAGCAATGGTTCTTGTCTTCACTTACATTTCCTTTAACCCTCTGGAGATGTTCTTATGTTCAGTGGTTTGGTGGTTGGACGCTGTCCATGGGTGAACTTCGGCTCGAATGCTTCTACAAAAAAGTACTGATAATTTTAGTCTAAGAGCAACAAGAATCCAGTGTTTTATAAGGATTCATTCTTATCCAGGTAAATATCATTCATTCAGGTAAGAAAGTAAACAGCCACGGCTATTTAAAAAGCGGCGATATGAGAGCGGCCTCTGTTTGGAGCGATTAGAGGAAAGAGATATTTATCGGTGATAATTGACATGTCACAGGGAGTGGAGGGCTGGTTCTGCTTGGCTTCAGAATCATACTGGATCTGTTATTTGTTTTTCCATCTGTTCGGAATAAAAGAGGGAGGCTCTGTTGTCTCTGAGACAGCTGTGATGTCAGAGATGGAGAAAGATTGGACGGCTGTGGAGGATTGTAGGGGTGAGATGTTTCTGTAGTAGGGTAGTAGTAATAGTAGTAGTAGTAGTAAAATGCAGATTAATTGGGTTTATCAAGTTTATCAACAAGCAGTCTGGCTGATATGATGACAAACAAGTAGATCGTGGCATTAGCGCTGGTTGCACTTTTTTCAATGTGTCAGGAGACAAACAATGAAGAACTTGCATTATGTTGGTCTTTCTGCACTGAAAAAATAAAGATGATTCATTGAATTTTTTTAAGGTTAGTAGTTGCAAACAATTTATTTTAGCTACATTTTAAAAAAAAAAAAACAATGTTGAAAGTTATTCAACTAAATTGTAATAATAAAAATAATAAAGTAGCTAAAATAAATTGATAAATTTAAATTTAGTAAAATCAATGAATAAGTTTAGAGTTTTTTCATATAATTTATTTATTTTTTTAAATAAATTGATACTTTTATTAACAGATGCATTAAAATGATCAAAAGGGACAGTAAAGACATTTAGAATGTTAACGATTTCTATTTCAAATAAATGCTGTTCTTTTTTTTTCTTCTAAAAAAAAAAAAAAAACTTTCTGAAAAATAAAATGTATCGCGGTTTCCACATAAATATTCAGGAGCACAACTGTTTTCAACAGTTCATATAGACAACAGTTCATTTAGATTGTAATAATATTTCACAATTTTTTTTTAAAGCCTTGATGAATAAAATAGACTTCTTTCAAAAATAATACCAACCCCGAACTATATGCACCAGATGTACAGATGAGATTTTATGAGTTGCCACATGAGAGTCAGATTAAATATAAAAACAAACTATATTTATGTGCAGTGCAAACAAAGCTTAAATGTCTTTGACATTTGACTTTTATAGACATTTTACTTGTTGATTCAGTGCCACAATTCTGACTGGACCACTTCTGTTTTGTTTCAGATGCATCATCAGCCCAAATCCGATGGGAAACTACAGCATGCTGTCATCTGTTCAGACGGAGTGACATTTGTCTGGTAAAAATCACACCGCTACATCAAATAAACTCTCCGACGTAAACGCATACACTGGGTCTCACTGGATGCTCTGGATAGCATTATTGAGGACCTGTACAGTAAATAAAAGCTGTATAGATTTGCAGAGCCTGAATTTATCACTCGAGCGCTCTCGATCTCACTCAGCACAGGAGAGCAGATGATCCAGGACTATAAAGTCCATCCAACCGTGAACCCAAGGGAAAGAATGTTATCGTCCTCTAAGCTGTCTGACATTTACAGCACTCATCCTGATCCTGCCTCGTCACACCGGCCCCATCAACCTGAGGCCTTTATTTATACCGTAATTTATACCAGGATTTACTGTATGAGGAGAACGGTTTGTTCTCTACTGGATCACTGACTACTAAACAAATATCAATTACAACTGAGTTGCATTTTCATTCACCCTGTCTGCCTTTTTTGTTTTTGTTTTGCATTGGTCTGAAGGAGTAATTGCATGCAGAAATCAAACTGTTTTTGTGCCGAAAGCCTATTTTGGTGTGAACAGGCCACTTCATGTGTTTTAGAACAGATGTCAACAACCTTATGCAGCACATCTTTGTCACTTTCAGTTTTTGTGTTTTTGAAAACTTTTACTTCATTCCAAAGGATAATAGCGTTTACTCCACGTCATAATAGCAAGGAGCAACGCTTTTTGGAAGAAAATAAATAAATAAATAAATAAAAATGCATTATCCGATCTGAAATGTCCATTTCATGAACGCATCATTCTTATGAGACGATTCGTTTAAATAAATCAGTTTTACTGGTTCACAAATCACATTAAGTCATTTGATCACAACTAACTCAGTGATGCATTCAGAGCAAGTCTCAAATTAACAAAACACTGGTCTTATCCGACTCAAAATGAGCCAAGATCCTGAGCTCAAGTGTGCTGACTCTTAATGATTCATTATATGATCTATAACCTATTTATGCTTCATCCTATCTGTGTGACTGGGAAATATACAAGTATTTGGAAATATAAGTATATTAACAATAGGTATTTTGAATATTAACGATGAATTATATTCAATAACAATGACTAAAAGTAAACCGTTTTTAGACATCAGTACTTGGACTTTTGATACTTAAGTATGGTTAATAATTGGGCTATTTTAATCCCAGTCATCTCAATGGAGATAAGTGTCCCTGTTTACCTGAATTCACCCTTCATTCAAAAGTACTTTTACTCATGTTACAATTTAAAAGGAGTATTTATACTTTTACTGGACTAGTATTTCATCACTATATGTACTGTCAGGATATGCTTAGCTCATCTTTTTTTTATTTTCTCTAAAACCTTAAGTGTTTATAGTAAACAGACAAAGTGGTACGTTTTATGTCCCAAAGTATTTAACATGTACAGAAATTAGACTTAAATTTCACTTGCCATTTCTTCATATTTGCTTATGAAATGTACTAGCAGTTTCTTAGTAAAAAATGTTTTAATGTAAATTCTACACCCATTTTTTCCATCTCTGTATATGTGTGAGCATATATATATATATATATATATATATATATATATATATATATATATATATATATATAGATAGATAGTACTGGATCATTGTGATCACTATATACCTTTTAAGTTGCATGAATTACATTTTAATTAAATTATTGAACATGATGCAAATATTTGTTGATTAGTGTGGAGTAATTTACTTTTTTTTTGTATTTATGTAAAATTATTCAGATGTTTTCACACAGTAAATATTGCAATGGTGACTTATAAATAAATACATAAATAAAACTGCAAACATAAAATTAGCCCATTTGAATTTAACATTTTTGACATTTTAATATTAACTGAATGAAATACTTCATACTCAAGCAAATATTTGTTGATAGTGCTGTTTACCTTTTTTTTTCTAATTTATATAAATTTATACAACATCTGTTTTCACACAGAACAATGGTCACGTTCATATAACAAACAGAAAATGCTGATATTTTTAATCAAAATCAACTCTTGGGATATAGGACTTCCTACAGATGAAGAAACACATGCATACCAAAAATGAAAATCAAAACTTTGTGTGAAAATGTCGCTGACCCTGGCAGAATGTCGCAGTGTCGAGATGAACAAGTAGATGGCTGAAGACTAGCTGTTGTTCTCACATGCTGTATATAAAAGTCGTCTTTGGGAGAGATGGAGCGAGATGAGATTGAAACTGACCCGATTAATTGATGGAGAACCATATTGGTCTTGACCCGGTGGGAGTTTACAGCGAAGGAGGAGGTCAGCATGACTTTTCATAGTTTCTCTGATCTTTTCAGTAGCGCTTATGTGAAAAGCAAAGACCAAAATGAAAAGAAAATCTGACAGATCTTAGTGCTCGTCTCCGTCCTGATGCGCTAATGCCGTCTTTCATCTCCGCGGTCGCTGCCATCTCGCCGGTTACGGTCGCATCGCCATGGCAATGTTCAGAAAACAAATGGCTAGCCGTGATGTCATAGTTGGACAGCTTCATTCGCGCCCGCGGAGTGGAAGACGAGGACTGTGGGAGTGGAGGATTCTGGCAGGTCAGCGGCGCTGTGCAGTAACTCTAGAGGAGGATGCTACTGTATCCCATTGTTTCTCAATGCTACCTGCCGTCAATGCGCTTTAAAAGGTTACAGTTAGCATGACAAAAGAAATCCAACTGGAACAAGGGCTTCTCTTAAGCGGCTGTTTGACTGCAGAACATGAGTCCTGCAGTGTGAAACTGAGCAAGTGAGCCCACGTTTGAGAAGCTGTAGAGGATGAATGGATCTGTCTGTCTGTCTGTTAAGGTCACCATTGCAGTATATATTGTGTGGGAATAAATCTGTATCATTTTTAATAAACTAGAAAAAAACATATATTTGCATCGTGCATCAAATGATGCCAAAAGTGTGAGAATATTTACTGAATATAATTTAAATTAAAGACAAAAAGAAAAAAAAAGTGTAAACAAAATTAGTCCAGATGAATTTGACGTTATTTATTTATTTACTTACTTAATTACAAAGGTCGCCATTGCAATATTTATGATGTGAAAACATCTGTATAATTTTAAATAAAGTAGAAAAGGGTAAATAACACTATCAACAAATAGTTGCATTGTGTGCATCAAATGATGCACAAATTCTGAGAGTATTTAAATATCAAGAATGCCCATATTAATTTAACAAACTATTTATTTAAAAAAAAAAAAAAAAAAAAAAAATTGTGTATCAAATGATGCAAAAAGTGTGAGAATATTTATTTAAATTTTAAAACATCAGAAATGTAAAAAATAAAATGAGTCTACATTAATTTAACATACCATTTCGTTCATTCATTCATTCATATAAAGGTCACCATTGTAATATTTATTGTGTGAGAATAAATCTAATCTTACATAAATTAGAAAAAAATGTAAATAACACTATCAAAGAATTGCATCATGTGCATCAAATGATGCAAAAAAATTATGATTTAAAAGATTGGTCCCACTTTATATTAGGTGGCCTTAACTACTATGTACTTACATTTAAATTAATCATTTGGTACAATGCACTTATTGTGTACATACATGTTTTTACATTGTACTTATATTTTTAAAAATATCTATATGTAATTACATCTGTAATTAATTAATTTCTGTAATTACATTTATAATTACACTGTTGACCATCCCTTACACCTTAACCCACCCTTAAACCCACCCAGACCACCGAACCTGTCCCTAACCTTACCCGTATCCCCTCTCAATAGCAGCAATAGTGTTTTGCAATACAATATGAACACAATAAGTACACTGTACTTATTTTTTGATGTAAGTACATAGTAGTTAAGGCCACCTAATATAAAGTGTGACCAAAAAATCTACCTTAAACAGTTAATCTATTTGAATTTAACACATTTATTTGATATTAAATCATAATTATATACAGCGTTACTACCTAATTCAATTTATATACAAATACACATTACATGTTTTTTCATATATGCAGATGTACTGTATGCACTGTGCATTTATATAAAAATGCTATTAGGTATTAACAAACAAACAGACAATAAATAGATAAATAAATTAATTGTTTAATTCATATGGGCTAATTTATGATTACATTTTAGATATTTTACCATTCCATTAAATATTCTCCCAATTTTTGCATAATTTGATTCACATGAAGCGGAGTTATTTACCTTTTTTTCTAATTTATGTAAAAATTACACACTTTCACGAGTAAATATTGGAAACAGAAAAGGATGAAAATTTGCTAATTTGATTTAAAATCAACTCCTGGGATAGTTGAAAAAACACACACGTACAAAAAGCACACTGGTGAAAGCGTTTCAGATCAGACTGATAACGGGAAACCCAACCGCAGTATCACAACAACACACACTCACACAGTGTAAAACTAGCAGACTGTCCTTCACAGCTTCCTCTGCTTTTCTCTGCAGGTAGCAAAATGCAATGCACGTCTCATCGCTCGAGGTGTCATGCACCTGTCCTGCTGCGTTAGCCACAACATGGCCTCCTTTCCCAGTAAATCTCTGCCAGTTAGCTGGAATAAACACAAGGGTCATGCTAACACCCCTTCAGAGATCTTCACAGACAGATTTTCTCATCTGGAGCACGAGTGGCTGTCCTCGGCCTGCGAGTGATTGTCAGCGACACACGGAGACGAGCAGTGGTTTGGAAGCGCTTGAACATCTGCATGCGCCTCCAGTTGTTTGTAATAGTGATGGTGTAAGGAGAGACACCCTTTTCTCTTTCTGACCCCCCTCTTCCTTCTGAATCCCACATCAGTCCATCTGGTTCATGTTTGTTTGGCTGCGTCTGGCTTATAGCTGCATCGGGGTCCAGATGGCTTCAGCGCTGTGCTTTAAGTGTCCTGCATGGGTCATCTGTGATGAGGAAGCCCTTCCCTATACATTGATCCATGGAGATTAGAGTCTAGCGGTGAAGCGCTGGTCATTTATCCTCTACGAGCGTCCCAAAGAGAAATACAGCGATGGCTAACCTGTGGAGGGCAGCGCTCGGGGCCAATCGACTAACGTCAGGCCTCTATTCCTTTGCTTCTACGGTGAACGGTGGAGAATTTGTAAATACGTGAGTCAGATATTGGCGAGGACGCTTCAAAAACAGCCTCCTGCATCAAACACGACAATGTCGCGAACCAAAGCGATGTATACTGGAAGAATTCTTCTGTAGTTGGGTCTTCTAAGGTTTTATGGTGAACTGTCATTGCAAACAGAGCTGGAATGTTTGTAGGTTGCTTTGTAATATACAAAAGCATCGTTTGTGGCTTTGTATACGGTTAATTTGTTTTCACCAACCGTAATGTTCGAGATTCTTAGTCGATGAAGCACAATAAATCAAATCATTTCGATCTTTTTGTTCATCATTGTGCTCAATTGTCATTTTGGATGTTGACATCATCCCACAAACTACTGGCAGACGACAATAAATGAGGGTAAATGCAGTTTAAACAATGTTTTTAAACAGTTAAACATCCTTTTTATCCAGACACATGGATTTGTAACTTTAGTTTATGAAAAGCTTGCGGTATTTACATCATAAGAGATCGGTCATGTTTGATAATAGACCAATTTTTCATCCTATTAAATGTAGTAATGCTTCATATACTGCATTGTTACAGAGTGAATTTGCTAAACATGCCATTTTTATGCTCTGTATTTCTTTGCAGATAAATGCTACATGCACAATTTTATATTAGATTGTATTTTTTTCAGTGCAAACATGATTCTTTTTGTTTAAATTAGGATCATTTTCAACATGCATAAAAAATGAATGCATAAAACCTTAAAATGTGCAAAAAATGGATGCCATTGTCTCATTGAGATACTATTGTAGTTTCTATTAATATTTTGAATTAGTTTTTATTTTTAGATTTTCTGCTTTCATTTTAATTTTAGCTGTTTTGGTCATTTTGTGGTGTTTTTTGTAATTATTTTTAGTAGTTTTTTAAATGTTTAGATAGTCTTTATTAATTTTTATTTTAGTTTTAGTTATGTTAGTACATCAAGTTAAACTGAAATTTTTGCATTGGCAACTAGCAGAAAATAAATAAATTAATTAATTAAAAAAAAAAGATTCTCCCAAAATGGGTAACTGAGGTTTTCTACTGGAAAATAAATGCATGCATGCATACAAACAAACAAATAAATGAATAAATATTGTGACTGGATAACTACGCTAACCACCATATCGAATGCTATTTTAATCATCCTGAAATTCCTGAAAGTTTGTTGTCAAAATGATTTTGTGTAATTACAAAAATCACATAATTATATATTGTATAATTACTTCCAAAACTTTCTCACATGACAGCATTTGTTGTCATGTTCCAATTCGTTTATTATGTTAGAAAAACAGTGAAAAAAAGAGTTATTACTGATACTTTTATATGATATTCCAAGTTTGATTTGCCACTTTTTGGATGGGAGCACAGCTACTGAAAAGCTTCTCTTAGTTTTACATTGTGCATTCAAAAAAGTTCACGATTTTGCAGGAGAGGTTTAAAGGCCCAGCGTCTGATATTTGTGGAGGTTAAGCTGAGTTTGATGACATCTTTATAGCGGCGCTGTTCGCTTGTCCTCTACCTTAGCCTGCAGTTTCTCACACTTCTCTCCTCAGGACTCAATTCAGGCCAAATCTGCTGCACTGAATGGAGACGGGCAACAAAAGCTGACATCATTCCAGTAGGATCTGATTGCACGCATACACACACACACACACACACACACACACACACACACGCACGCACACACACGGCCCCTCGCTGGGCCCCCGGAACAATGACATCACAGGCTCCCCTTCACTCGCGCTTTCTGAGATGCTGCGTTGCCCTGAACAACAACACCGCATTGGGTCGTCATGTTTGTGTGTTTGTGACAGAGAAAAACAGACGACAACAGGCGGCTCTTAAAGGGAAACTTCACCCAAAACTCATCATTCTGTCATCATGTACAAACCTCTGTGACTTTATTTCTTCTGTGAAGCACAAAAGATATTTTAAAGAATGAATTTGTGCATGCAATAAGAGTCCGTGGGATTTGAAACAACATCGGACCCCATTGACTTTCACTGTACAAAAAACAAAGACATTCTTCAGAATATCCTATTCGGCCTTCAATAGAAGAAAGTAAATTATACAGATTTGGAACGACATAAGTTCATTTTTAGACGAACTATCCCCTTGAAAGCATGTCATTTACTGTTGCAATTTACAGTTAATTTATGCAAATAATCTAAGCTCTGTTTTATTTTATTCACAATAAAATAATATTTTTTTCTGGTATTGAGTAAAATATATCAACTATTTGTTAAATTTAAGACGACGTGTTCATTTTAAGATGACCATTTTCACTGATGATAGTAATTTCACAAACAATTACAAAAAAAAAAAAACAGCAAGTATAACCCACTAAATTAAACCTGATTTTTTATTTTATTTTTTATTTATTTATTTATTTTTGAGTATCGAGTGTATCAAATAAAAGTTAGTTATTTTATATATTTTTTTATAATTATGTTTTGTATATTTATTATTATTATTATTATTATTATTATTATTATTATTATTATTATTATTATTATTTAATTTACTGACAAATTCAATAGAAAATCTTGGTTACCCATGTTTAGAGAATCAAATGATCTTTTCAGGTATTGAATGAATTATCTAAAATATTCAAGTTACATTTATTTATTTGTTTGTTTTACAAACTAATGCAATACAAAACATCCATTCCCTGTTTTGGGAGAATCATATGATCTTTTTTCAAGTACTGAATAATATATATTTAATAATAAATTTATAATGGCGATCTTCATTATTAGATGAACTATCCCTTTAAGCAAACACTTTAAGTTTATTGTTAAAGGTACACACAATATCGAAAATACCATTTATTTATTTAAATAAACTCTGTTCCATGTTGGGAAATCGCATGATCTTTTTAGGACTAAGCGAAGTATCTCATATTTGTTAAAATTGCATGCATTTTTACGATTGATGAAGCAATCAAACCTAAATCGAGCTCAATTTTAGTGAGACTCTGTATTGGAGCTAGCAGTTCAAGCTGTCATTTTCCCAAGAGTCTGTGTAGGATTGATCTCCGAGTTGGAAAGACTGACTGAGAACATGGGAATGAGTAAATGAGATGCGCGCCGCTCTTCATCTGCATATGGCCGACTCCCCATGACTCTCTTCACTAATTCCATGCCTGTACTCTCCTCCCACGATGCATTGTGCTGCCGTGATGTCAGTGTCGGCCGGCTGTCCCTCAGAACTTCATCAAAGAGAGGCGAGTGAAAGGATCGGCCCGGGAGCTGTGGACAGGAATATCAATTTGCTCTGGAACGGGACGGAGAGGCTGCAGTTTTCCCGGCTTCGGCCCTCCAGGGTTTGAAATCAACCAAACAAATTTGTTTATTAGATTTTTCCACCTCTCTTCCTCCGAAACGACATTCTTTCTCTTTTCTTTTAGCGTTTTTGTGCAGCAGTGGGACTTGATTGTCTTCCTTCCCCCTCACGGTGTTTTGGAAAAGGCTTCTGTAATTAGTGCTCGGCTGAATTAATTACGGAAATGAGGATGCGAAGGACGAGAGAAAAGATTTTGGGGGTTGGGGTTGAAGCGATTGTATCAGAACCCAGTGTTCCCACTAATTAATCTCTTCATTCACATGACAGGAATTAGCCGGCCAAATCATATTTGCCTGATTCTCAGTCTCAGCTCCATGTCCAAAACAAGCACTCTTTCGTTTCCCTCTTCCTTCTACACTACGAGTCCTGTATGGATTCTATCGCATGCTTTCTCTCAGGCATTACAAGTAACACTTTACATAAACAAGATTATTAGCTTTCTTTTGTCTCTATTTCTTTCTGAATTTCTGAGAAATACAGTAGTCGTGTTTTTTTTTTTTTTTTTTTTTTTAAGTACTGAGTAAAGTTTAAAGTATGTAATATCCAAGTCATTATTTCTTTTTTTCCTTTTTTAAATTTATTTTCCATTTTATTTTATAATTTAGTTCCCCATGTTGGGGCAATCATTTGACTTATTATTTATTAATTGTGTTTAAAGCATTAAGTGAATAATTTTTATTTTATTTTATTTTATTTTATTTTATTTTATTTTATTTTATTTTATTTTATTTTATTTTATTTTATTTTATTTTATTTTATTTTATTTTATTTTATTTTTTATTATTTTATTTTAATTATTAGTTTTACATTTTATTTTTTTATTTTTTATTTTATTTGCAGTTGAAAAACTTAGTTCCCATGTAGGAACAATATTGTGATGATGATGATGATGATGATGGTTATTATTATTATTATTATTATTATTATTATTATTATTATTAATTATTATTATATTAAACATTTAATGAAGTATCTCAAATATTTGTTCAATTTACGCATAATATAAGTTAGTAATTTATATTTATATATATATATATATATATATATATATATATATATATATATATATATATATATATATATATATATATATATATATATATATATATATATATATATATATATATATATATATATATATATATATATATATATATAATAATTTATATTTATTTTTTATTATTATTTTTTTAATTATAATTTAAACTAAAGTGGAAAAGTAATTTTCAAGTAGAAAATTAGTTGAATTTACACACAATATTCAAGTTAATATTGTTTTTGTTTTATTTTATTTACAAATACAAAAATGTTGTTCAATAGAAATGTGTGTTTATTTATTTAATATTTATTTATGTTTATAAGTATTGAGTGAATTATCTGAAATATTTGTTACATTTACACACAATATCCAACTTTGATATATTCAAATATTTGATTACATTTTTTATGACAAATACAATATAAAAATAGTTTTCATTTTTCAATTATTGAGTGAATTATCTTGTAAAATTCAGATGTAATATCTATGTTAGTTTTTGTTTTTATTTCAATTAATAAATCTGAATAATTTTATTAATAAATGTCATGGTCGTAATTCTATAGAGAGTGTGCGTCAATAATGACGCACAGAGCTCACTAAGTTTGTTTTGTCCCACCTCACTACTGCTGGTAAATTGCAAATTTCCCTCCTCTCTCCTCTCTTTTTTTTTTAAAGTATCATTCCCATCGCTGCACTTTCTCTCTCTTGTCTCTGGATTGAGATGTTGAAGGCGTCTTACCCCATTTTTTATTAATTTTCCCATGAAATACCTTTAAGCTTCATTCTGGCCGGGTAAACTGAGTGATGTCAAACATTTGGAAAATACGTGATTATCTGCACTTAAACACACACACACACACACACACACACACACACACACACACACACGCACACACGCACACACGCACACACGCACACGCACACACTCACAGACACACACAGAAACCCGGCTGATCAGTCCCAGTGTTTACAGCGGTTTCTCCTGTTATTTGAAAAGCAGAATGGCTGTTAATAGCAGTAATGGAATATAAGTCTGTCACTCCTCATGAGCAGTGAATCGGTCCCAGACTGGCCCATCCAGAGGCCAGCATGCATTACTTCAATTGCATTAAGAGACATTTGCTATAGCAATTACTGCCTGTGGGAAATGAGCTTAACCTAACGCTCCTCTCTCTACCCAGAAACAGCTGCGAGGCTCTCGAGCCGGATCGTCCTCGCTGTCATTTCCTTTCTTTTCAGACAGATACCTTCATCCGTTTTTTTTTTTTTTTTTTTTACTCTCGGTTTCGTCCCTTTTCTCTCTTTTTTTCTGAGGATTTATTTTGGAAAAGATGCCCAATTCTGTTTTTTTAGCTAAACATCAGTGTTAGTGTTTGGTGTTTGGGTCAGTGTTGTTTTCGTATCGAGGTACAAATATGTTATTAATATTTTAATTTTTTTTATTAAAAAAAAAAAAATTATTATTATTTTTTATTATTATTATTACGTAGATATAAACTCAGAATTGTCAGATATAAAATAGCTATATGAGAGAAAAAAAAGAAAAAAAAAATCTAAATTGCAAGATTAACTTGAAATTGTGGATACAAAAACTAACATTTCTGAAAGAAAATAAAAAAATGGTAAGATAAACAATTACAATTTAAAAAAAATATATTTTTTCATTCTGTGGTGGAAATTTCTAACTTGCAATTAAGGGGTATAAACTCTCAGTTTTGAGATAAAAAGTCAGAATTGGCTGATTTAATAATTTATAGTTTTTATTAATATTTTAAAATATTTTTATATTTTCCATTTTTTTATTTTAGTTGTTTTAGTCATTTAGAAGTGTTTTTTTATTTTTATTTTTTTTAACAGAACAGGATTAGGGCCAAGCAATAATAAAAAGATAAAAACCATGACCATAAAGTCATTATAACGTGAGATCAAACTAAATTTCAAGAAAAATATCGAAATAAAATGTTGAGATTAAACTCATTAAATTTCGAGAATAAAGTCATTATTTTCCAAGAAAAAAAAATCAATTTTTATTTTTTTATTTTTTGGGGAGTACTCAAAGGATACTGCAATATAAGTTTACACACTTTTTTTTTTTCTTTTTTTTTTATACAATTACTAAGGGTGAACATGAACAGTCAAAACCCTCAGTGAGAAACTCGTTAAATTTTGAGAAAAAAAGTCTAAATAAAAGTTGAGAATAAACTCATTAAATTACGAGAAAAAAGTCAAAATAAAATGTTGAGAATAAACTCATTAAATTGAGAAAAAAGTTGAAAATAAACACAGTTGTGTCATGTTAATTGCATCTCGTTGGATGGCGTCAGACGTCGTCTGCAGTGGTGTAGGTTGGAGAGTAGGTTTTCTTCGTTTTCTCATCACGCATCACATTGGAAAAGTGGAAATCAATTGCTTAACGAGTGTTAGGTGATTTGGTTTCAGCTGCACATTTGAATCATAATCTGAACTCATACATTGTAATATCGATCAGTATAATTACCACATTCCTTAGTTATTGTGAATTGTGTCAGCGTTGTGGTAACGGGGGAAAAAATCCCAAAACCCGATGCAAGCAACAAGCCAGAGAAATTTCCAAATGAAAATAAACCATGCACACATATTACAACAGCAGTGTCAAACAAAACAAAAGTTCACATGGTGGAAAATGTTATGAGTGCTGTGTGCACTTTTTATGCTTCCACAGACCCGCAGCCTTTGGTGTGGTTTCAAGGGACAGCCATTTATAAATGATGGGCGGCAGTGTTGTCACACACACACACACACACACACACACACACACACACACACACACACACACACGGGCCACACCCAGACAGCCGGACTCGCTCTGAGGCCTTCACGTCTTGTAGCCGATCTCACACAGGCAATTTAAAGCATAGGTCACCCAAAAATGAAAATCGGTTCACCAAATCGGACTGAAGCATCTGAATCAGTTCACGGCTCGAGCAGCACAGATCTACAAGTTACTCGATCAAAACTCTCTTTTAGACACCTGACAGTCACTCCGACTCGAAATGAGCCAAAATAGCAGTGTATCTGATCCGCTGAACTGAGGAAAGAGCGACGAGCCGCTGATATGTGCACGTGAGAACCCAACACTTGAATGAAGGGGTCAAATGAAAGCTTTTATGGTTTCTCGTGGTATATGTGACCCTGGAGCACAAAAGCAGTCGTAAGTCGCTGGGGTATATTTGTAGCAATAGCCAACAATAAATTGCATGGGTCAAAATGATCAATTTTTCTTTTATGCCAAAAATCATTAGGATATTAAGTAAAGATCATGTTCCATGAAGATATTTTGTGAATTTCTTACCGTAAATACATCAAAACTTAATTTTTGATTATTAATATGCATTGCTAAGAACTTCATTTGAACAACTTTAAAGGCGATTTTCTCAATATTTAGATTTTTTTGCACGCTCAGATTCCAGATTTTCAAATAGTTGTATTTCAGACAAATATCATCCGATCATAACAAACCATACATCAATTACATCAATACATCAATTCAGATGTATAAATGCCAAACAAATTGACCCTTATGACTGGTTTTGTTCTCCAGGGTCACATATGTAAAAAAGGCAAGTTGATGAAGACTAGTTTATTCACTTTATATACTTTAGATATGAAAAACATACGTATTATTGGGTGCTTTGATATAATTACTTAGATGTGACTTCATTGTTTGATTAGATGCACAAACTGGTGAATCGGTTGTTTAAACCACTTTATTGAACCAGTTTGTGGAAAAGAATCAGATTTCTCTGTTTGTCTCTGGATAACAGGTAATAATGTTGTAAATAATGTTTAATATTTCTTGCACAGACTGATCGTTTTGCTTCATAAGACCGCAATATATCGACAGGAGCCACTTGTATTAATTTGTGTTTCGTGATATGCTTTAATAAGCTGATTTGTATTTCATGAATCACAGAGGATCTTCAACAACAACAAAAAATCTTTATAGTTCTATTGAAGACAAAAAGTCACCTGGATCTTAGGTGGCCTGAGGGTGAGTGATTTAACAGCAAGTTTTAGTTTTTGGGTGAATTATGCTTATGCCCAAGACATCTGAATGAAGGTATAAACACGCAGGCGGCCGGTCAAGCCTCATTTAGTTTGGTGTGGAACTGTCACTCAGTAATGAATGAGGTGGACATACACTGACCAGATCTCCTGCTTCTGTTCATCGTTCATCACACGTCTGAACAGCTCTTTCTCCTCGTGCGCTTTGGGTTTTCTTGAGGATGCAGTGACCGCTGTCATCACCCATGACACACTCCGTCCTGTCCTCCGCTGTCGCCGGCGGGAAATTATGACTCCCATTATGACTCCCATTTACCCCTCTTTCTTCACCTGGCTCACGGAAAACAAAATAGAGACAGACTTTCCCTTCGGGCCGGACAGGAGCTGTTGTTTTTCGCAGTTTAGTCACTTTTCATTTTGAGGAGGACACCGGAGAATATTCCAGCGCTGTGGCGTCAGTGGTGTCTTCAGAAATGTGTGTACTTGTATTTTTGACTTTTAGGTGGCAGACGAATTAAATCATGCTGCAAAAACTAAAACAGACAGGACTTGAGGCATTTTGGTGAAGATTATGTAGAATGGGAAAGTAATGACGGTATAAATATAGGCTAGTTGCAGTGTCTGTGCTTGTGTTTTCAGTGTGTGCGTGCAAGATCAAGAAACTGCATGAAGCCAAAAGGGAAATAAATAGAAAAGGTCTTTAATTAATTCATTGATTCATTCCTTCCTTCCTTTCTTTCTTTTGTATTCATGTTTGCTTTATTTTATTTATTTAAAATAATAAATAATGGTACTAACTACACTGTAAAAAGTGATAAGTTGACTTAACTTAAAAAAATTGAGGAAACCCGTTGCCTTAAAATTAAGTAAATAATAATAATAAAAAAATTAATTAATTAAGTGAATTGTCAAGTTCACTTAATTTTTTCTTTTTTTAAAATTATTATTGACTTAATTTTAAGGCAACGAGTTTCCTCAGTTTGTTTAAGTTAAGTCAACTTATCACTTTTTACAGTGGGATGGCGTTTTTTTCATATTGTTGCATAGAAAATATACTGACATTATAATATATAATATAATATAATATAATATAATATAATATAATATAATATAATATAATATTACAAGTGATGGTTTATACAAAATACCATTCATAAAATTCCTTGTTTTTATTATATTAACATTTATTTATTTACTTAACTTTTGTTTTTTTACATTTAATTTTTATGTATTTACTTTTTTTTTTAATTATTACATTATTTTTCTGCTTGTTCAATTTTTTATTTTTCAAAATGCCTTCCTTCCTTCCATATTCACGTTTGCTTTATTTTATTTATTTAAAATAAACTAGGTGATAGCATTTTTTCATGTTGTTGCATTGAAAATATTCTGACAGTATTCAAAACAAAAATAAATTATATTAAAAGTGATGGTTTATGCAAAATACCATTCATAAAATTCCTCGTTTTTATTATTTTTATTTAACATTTATTTATTTATTTATTTATTTATTTATTTATTTAACTTTTGTTTTTTACATTTTCATTTTTGTTTAATTTTTTTTACTTTTTAAAATTACATTATTTTTGTTTACTTGTTCAATTTTGTTCATTCATTCATTCATTCATTCATTCATTCATTCATTCATTCATTCATTCATTCATTCATTCATTCATTCATTCATTCATTCATTCATTCATTCATTCATTCAATAATACTTTTCAAAGCCTTGTCTGCTTAGCTGAGTGCATGTGCACGGCATCCATGACCATAAATGTATAAGATATAGACAATGTACTGACAGCCTCTAAAATTAAAACAAATTATAGTACAAATGATGGTTTATTGGAAAATTGAATTCACAGAATTCCTTTTAAAGCGAGATTGCTTGCATGTTTTATGTTTTAAAATTGTAAAACAGCTTGACTTTTATTAGTCCTGTCAAAATTGAATTCATAAGTACATTTGGCCCTCCAAGTTTCTCTGTCATTTATAAATCAGCGAGAGTCCTGCTGTGCTACTTTCAGCTGAATTTGATTTCGGACTGATTTTCAGATTTGTATGTCTATGCATGCATAAAAAGTGTTTCCATTTTAGGTGCTGTGAACATTCCTTAATATTCCACGTGTCAGAGTCCATCTAAACATATACTAAAACGAATACCTGTGAAAACAAATGCAGTCTTCCAGCCGCCGACGCTCACAAAAACACGATATTCAAAGCAAACCGTAACCGCAGTGAATATGCAAGGCTTATTTTACAAACATTTGCATAAAAATAAGCCTCACAGGATGCCAAACATCTATTTAGTTTCATCCCACACCATAATAATCTGTAACAGAGCATGCAGAAGTGTTATCATACGTTATTACAGATGAGTATCGTAAATCATTGTATAAGCATGGTTTTTAATGATTGAAGATTGATGCTTTCTCTTTGTTGGATGGTATTACTGCATGCGATTGACGTCAGAGGCGTTTGATTAATGAAGAGATGCAGTCAGCCATCAGCTATTTGTGATTTTATCCTCCACTTGCATATGTAAGAAGGGCCAGCGCTTAAAGCCTGGATTAAAACGGCTAATACTCACTTCTGCTGCATCACTCTGAATCACTGTGGCTTGCATTGCTCGCTTCTAACCAAACAAATAGGAGTTTCCCAGTTTTGTGGTTCCCTCGTCCCCAGAGAGGCTTTGTCAGGATTGTGAACTTAATTGCATGTGACTTTGTGTTCCATGCCAAATGCTGTAAGATCTGCTGGGACTGACAAGAGGGCTTAAAAGGGAGAGTATCTCCTCAGTGGCCTGCACATGTCCCGGATTATCGGACATTTGTAAGTGGGTAGATAGTGTTACCCCTCCCTAATTTTCCAGCGTTTAACGTCTACCTCTCTGCAATTTTGCCTGTCCGCCTGCCATGGAGTCCTGTTACTCGGTAAGAAATGACTCCTGGATAAATCCCATAATCCATCCGTTCCGCCCTCCTGCGTGGAGGTGTTTTTCTGAGAGAGGCAGCTGAGTGTACAACAACGCAATGACCACTACTATTTAAAAACACAGTAAACAATGAGCATTCGGGATCCCCGACCTCTGTTTATTTTTGTCCTCTTCATTTAAAAGGCCATGAATATAATAACAGAGACTGAGCTCTGTTCAAAGAAAGCTTTGTTTGTCATGCTGAAATTCATGCTGGAAAGCTGATGCTGCTCAGATAACTGTATTTATTTTAATTAATTATTATTATTATTATTTTTTACATTTTTTATATTTTAATAAATGTATTTTTTCTTCTTTTTTATATTTTCTATTTATGTATTTACTTACATTTTTTATTTATGTACCTTTTTATTATTTTTTTATTTTATTTATATACTGTTTATCTTTTTTTTTCTATTTATTTAATTTTATTTAACTATTATTTTTACTTTTTAAATTTTATCATTCTTTTTTAAAATTTTTTGCATTTTATATATTTCCTATTATTATTATTATTATTATTATTTACATTTCATTTATTGATTTTAATTGTTACATTTTTTATTTATTTATTTATTTATTTATTTATTTATTTATTTATTTATTTATTTATTTATTTATTTATTTATCTAGCTTTCAAATAATAATTTTCAAAGCTTCGTCTAGTTGAGAGCAAGCCCTGATTATACAAACGAAGACAGAGATATTGCTCTCTAACTCTGTTCAAAGAAATCTTTGTTTGTCGTGCTCTGCTGAAATTCATGCCGGAAAGCTGACGCTGCTCGGATTATTATCAGCAAGACCCTGAAATTGCTCGGATTGTCCTCTTGCTTCATTTTGTCATTTGATCCACAAGTCGCTTATTAGAAGTCCACCAGTGAATCAGAAGGTTCATTCAGCTATTAAATCCAATTCAGAGATGTTCTAAATAAGATCCTGCTTATTTATTTACTCAATTTCTTTCTAATAATCTATATAATAAATTGCAGTACTTTTTTTTTTTTTTTTGTTCTTTCTTCCATACTTTTTTTTTTGTTGTTGTTGGTTCCAAACACCACTTTCTATTTTTTGCACAGTTTGGGTTTTGCCAAATACATAGAATTTTATTTTATAAAGAAAATACAATTTCAGTCTTTCTACAACAAAATTTCAGGTTCTTTGTTTCTTTGTCATTATTTTTGAAAGTGCAAGCAATTTCTAATAAAAACTGATTCAAAAATAAATCATACAAAAAAAGGCAATGCAATCACTTTGAGAATGTGAAATTTCATAACAAATCTTCTGAAGTCCGTAGCCTTATGCGAGGAACAAATTTAAGTGAAAATGAATTGCATAATGAGTTCATCTCCTCAGTGCCTTTCAAATAGTAAGGTTTCAAAATGCACACATTCAAATTTAGCATTGCACATTATAAGGAAAAGAGCAGCATGAACATTCTTCAAAATACCTGCTTTTGTGTTTCACATAACTGATTTGGACCGACATGAGGGTCAATAAACAGAATTCCAACTATTCTTTTAATATATGTTATCATTATCAAGAAAACATCTTGACCTCATTTGGCCCCCTAAAATAGAAACATCACTTCCTGGCTAAAAAGAAGGTCATGGGATTTCAGGTGATGGTTCCGTTATGTCAGGCAACACGGGTTAAAGGTTAATTTTGGGGTCATTGGGCCAATTACATCATTATGTTGATGGAAACTGAAATAACAGGTGACCACAAGGACAGGACGTCGACCTTTTGTGCGCAGGGGTCACACAGCTGGAGGAAACTGGCTTGTATGTGAATGTAAACTGAGTGGAGACACACCTCACTACGTGTGGGTGTTTATGCTAGAAAACATTTCTTTAGGGACATTGCTCACTAATCTAATGTGAAATATCCTTCTCGTGTGTGTTTTTAGCAGGGTTTCTGCCAGGAATCTGCACAAGCCAGTTCTCACCCAGTTCTCGCCCACAGACCCTTCGCAGACTTTCAAAGTAAAATTTTTCAAAATCGCAATCCGCTTTGCCTGATAGAGCTTCTGAGGAAGAGCTAACCAGGTTAGCAGCATTAAGACTTTGACAGATATAATGTTCAAGCATCCAAATAATCTGTACTCCAGTCTTCAGTGTCACATGATCTTCAGAAATCATTCTAATATGCTGATTGGCTGCTCAAGAAACATTTCTGATTATTATCAATGTTGAAAACAGTTGTGCCGCTTCATATTTTTGCGGAAACTGTGATGCATTTAATTTTTCAGGATTCACAAATGAATAGAAAGTTCAAAAGGATAGCATTTATGTGAAACAGAAATTTAATGCGTGCTTGTTGAATAAAAGTTGTATTTATTTATTTAAAAGGTTTCTTAATCCAAACTTTTGAATGGTAATGCATCACAGATTTCACAAAAATATGAAACATTTTTTTATTTTTTTTTATTGCTAATAATCAGAAATGTTTGTTGAGCAGCAAATCAGCATATTAGAATGATTTCTGAAGGATCATGTGACTCTGAACGACTGGAGTAAAGATGCGCAGCATCACAGAAATAAATTCCATTTTACTATATATTCACATAAAAAACTGTTATTTTAAATTGTAATAATATTTCCCAATTTTTCTGTTTTAACTGTAATTTTTATAATCAAATAAATTCAGTATAAGAGAGTCTTTCCAAATTTAAAAAAAATGTAATTATTCCAAAGGCTTGACCAGTAGAGTAGACGGACAGAACTCTGTGTGAACTCTAGTTTCTTTATATAAATTCCCATCAGACTGGAGCGTTAGTTGTTCCCACAGGTTGGATATTTTTATCTCTCAAATCAATGTCATTCCAGGCAATATCTCATTTATTTGTTTGATTTGTTTAGACTGAAGCCGGAGGGAAGAGACTCGCTCAGTACCAGACTGTCTTTGTTTCGCTCTGACAGACAATGGTAAGCAGCCTTTTTGTGCTCGTTTGGTAAAAAACAAACTGTTGGAGTTCAATCAACTCGAATTTGGCTGGGATTTTTGATCCATTCTGAAAGTAGGATGTGGGATTATGCATTTTCTTTGAACACGTCAGTGTGTGTGTGTGTGTGTGTGTGTGCATTCAGACTTGTTTACGCATGTGTTGCTGCGGTGGTCTCAGACTTTGGATCTCTCTCTCGCTGCACATTTATTTAATCATTCCTAATTATCGGCTTTAATTACGCATTATACATTTTACACTCCTTTTCCAATTTCCTGTACCTTCTCTCCATCCAGAAAGCTCAGTTATCGTCCTGAGTTCACGTAAGCTATGACGTCATAGACGACTGTTGTCTATAAAAGAAACGTCTGGTGCAGTCGCAGAAAGCAAACATCTATAAAAGCCAATCAGGCTCTGTAATGAGCTGACATCATCAGGGTTAGGAAGACGTCACTGGCCCGTATTTTCATTGGGTAGCGCTGAAGCAGGAAGAGTAATGCTTATTCAACAGGGACAAACAGAACGATATTGTTCCTGCCGCCGGCTCTGAAATCACTGGCAGAATCGCTTTCAGTGAAAGCACTTCCAGGCTTATAAATTCAGTCTCAATGAGGAACATGGGTTTTTTTAGTGACCACAACTTACCAGTCTAATTTTTTTTATTGTTCCTAATCAGACTAAAGTGGGGACTGCCATTTTCACTTTTCAAATCAGAATGGCTATATATATATATATATAACACACACACACACACACACGTCTGGTTTGCTATCCTTGTGGGGACTCTCCATAGGCTTTTATACCGTACAAACTGTATGTGCTATTGTCCTACACCTAAACCTACCCCTTACAGGAGACTACAGGCATTTTTAGATTTTCATAAAACTTCATTCTGTGTGATTTATTAGCTTGTTTACTCGTGGAGACGTCAATTTAGGTCCCCACCGTGACACGAGTCCCCATGAGTGTGTATTCAGGATTAAGTCCCGGCTGAAATGTTACATATTTACATTTCAGTGCTAAATATAGGTTGTAAGCAATACAGCTTAAGGAAATATATTATTAAGGAATATATATTATAATATATATTTACAATTTTATTTACAAACAAAAAATGGTCAAAGGTTTTAAAATTTAATTAAAATATAAAATATGTTATATAAATGGTAATGTAATATATTTTTGAAGGATGAACTGGCGAAATAATATTAATATTATTCATTAATATTATATGTCAACATAAATATATGCTTATTCACACTTAAATGTAGGCATGCTTCATTTAGTGCATAAATAAATAAAGAAATACATGCATACATACATGCATACATACACATATATAAACAAAATACAGCATCCTAAATCAGTAGTAATGGAGACTTGCAGCACTGTTTCCTCAGACTGACCTGCCTACATAATGAGGCAATGCCTTGACTGCAGTCAATGATAATGGCATAATGACTCAGAGCAGCGATAAGAGAGTTTACTTAACTATCAGCGAGAGTGGAAAAGTGATTGTGTTGTATATTTGAGGTCGTTTTGTGTTTTAACCCTGAATCACTTCTGAAAGTACACAGCCTCCTCCTACAGAGAGCAGATTTCCAGCATGTTCAACCCTGTGGATGTTCAAGAGTGTTTGCAAAGTTTTTCAGCTCTTTTTTAAAACTTTTCTATCTATGTTTTTCTTTATGCAGGGCCAGATTGCAAATAAGGACTAAGTTATATATACACCTACAAATTACATAAATTAAGATTTCATCTTTTATCCTGGATTCTGTCTTTTCTTTATATATATCTTATATAATCCCATGGAAGAAGTGAGGAACAAATATGCATGCATGCATGTCTGTATTTATTTATTTAAAAATATTTGTATGTTAAAATAAATACAAGTGTGAATAAACAAGGAATAAATTCAGGAATAAATTTACATAAATGTTTATGGTTTTGTCCATTTTTTTTCTTTCTTCTTTCTTTTAAATCTAAATAAACTAAATCTATACATATATTTTTCTGCCATTATCTTGTATCTTATATATTCTCTCAGATTCAATTTGAAAAATATATTTCCTTAAGCTGTGCTGTTTGCAACAAAAATGTATGTGAAATTTATTTAAAAATGTATTTAAAATGGTATTTAAAACCATTTTTTGAACGAATGAATAAATAAATAAATTACTGCATTTCTTTATTTTAAACCTAAATATATTTAGATTCAAGTGTATTTGTATAGCACTTTTCACAATACAGATCATTGCAAAGCAGCTTTACAGAAAATTAAGTTTCTGCAATATATTTTAGGAGTAGCTTATCAGTGGTGACTGTCAAGTTGATGTACATATGGCAGAAATGTACGGTAAAAATCAGGTAATGATGTAATCAAACAGACGATGAACACTATTCACAGCAATGTTGCAATCAAACTTATAGCACAGTTTGATAGTTCTGTGTGTTGTCTGAGGGGTTGGCATCATCTCTTCTCAGGGGTTTGGTCATCTCAGATCTTTTAAAGGAACACTCCACTTTTTTTGGAAACAGGCTCATTCTCCATCTCCCACAGAGTTAATAAGTTGAGTTTTACCGTTTTTGAATCCATTCAGCCGATCTCCGGGTCTGGCGATAGCACTTTTAGCATAGCTTAGCATAGATCATTGAATCCTATTAGACCAGTAGCATCGCGTTCAAAAACGATCAAAGAGTTTCGGTAGTTTTCCTATTTAAAACTTGACTCTTCTGTAGTTATATCGTGTACTAAGACCGGCGGAAAATGAAAAGTTGCGATTTTCTAGTCCTATTTGGCTAGGAACTAAACTCTCATTCCGGTGTAATAATCAAGAAACTTTGCTGCCGTAACATGGCCGCAGCAGGCGCAGTGATATTACGTAGAGCCTGAAAGTAGTCCCCAGCTATATTATAACTAGTTACATAGCTGGGGACTACTTTCAGGCGCTGCGTAATATCACTGTGCCTGCTGCGGCCATGTTACAGCAGCAAAGTTTCTTGATTATTACGCCGGAATGAGAGTAGTTCCTAATCATATCAGCCTAGAAAATCGCAACTTTTCATTTTCCGCCGATCTTAGTACACGATATAACTACAGAAGAGTCAAGTTTTAAATAGGACAAATATCGGAACTCTTTGATTGTTTTTGAACGCGATGCTACTGGTCTAATCGGATTCAATGATCTATGCTAAGCTATGCTAAAAGTGCTATCGCCAGACCCGGAGATCGGCTGAATGGATTCAAAAACGGTAAAACTCAACTTATTAACTCTGGGGGAGTTGGAGAATGAGCCTATTTCCAAAAAAAGTGGAGTGTTCCTTTAAGGGTTGGATCCAGACTGAAGCTTGTGTAGTTAAAAAATATTATTACTTGTCTATAAGGCCTAAATGGTTTAGCTCCTGTGTACCTAACTAGCCTTATATTTCGCTACAATCCATCACGCTCCCTAAGGTCGCAAAACTCTGGACTTTTGGTAGGATAGCAAAGTCCACTAAAGGAGGTAGAGCTTTTTCACATTTGGCTCCCAAACTCTGGAACAGCCCTCCTGATAAGGTTCGGGGTTCAGACACTCGCTCTCTGTTCAAATCTAGATTAAAGACATCTTTTTAGCCAAGCATTCACATAATGCATCTTATAATCTTGTATCGCAGTTATATCTGATCAAATGCACATTATTATTCCTTAGCTTGGGCTGAACAATCATTTTTGCTTGGTTGGAACAGCAGCTATATATACATATATATATATATATATATATATATATATATATATATATATATATTACTGCTCAGAGTACATGTGATTGGTCAAGTGCACTTGATTTTACAATGATATAGCTTGTAGGTTATTTATTTGTGTACTGAACTTGGCAAATGTCATGAATTATGAATGTTTTCGTGCTGATCTGTGCTCATAAACACTCAGGATCTAGGCTAGTACTCTCACTGCGCAAAGTGCAGTTGCCTTGCGTTTTATAAGTGTTCCTCTGAGCAGAGAAAGCAAAAAGAGGCCTGGGGGTCGAGTTATTACTAAAAGAAATTTAAATGAGAAAATAAAACAGTAAAGAGGAGTTTTACTGCAGTGCCACCACAGAGCGAGGGCAGGAGGCAGAGAGCAATTATGTGTACTATTGTTACTGAACAGAATAAAAGCACAAATGTCCCCCTCGCTTTTATTTGTTGAAGTATAAAAGCAGACAGCAGTGAGACGGCAGTACCTGTGAACCTCCAGCTCGCTGCGGTCTGTTAGCGGCGTCAGCGGGATGGTGCCGGGTGAGCCCTCTTCCCCTTTGCTGCTTTCAGGGTTTTGGTTCTTCATCAAGAAAACAAACTTTCCAGAACAAAGGTGTCATGTTTCTCATTAAAACAATGCTCTCTATTGTCATGTGCTGTTTTTTTCAGAGCTCATGTACCTGTGAGAGAGCGGTCAGATGTTGCTTTCATGTTTCCTTTCCCTCTGTAATGAACAATCACAGCTGTTTTTCTTTTGGTTTGTTCAGATCTGACGCCTCATTTATAAATGCACAAATAAACAGATTTGATTCTAAGTTTGATGGATTTGGTCTTGTGTCAAAGGTGAGGATTAAATCTAAATTTACAGGCAGAAACCGACGTGAAGGTATATGTGTGCGCATGAGTAAGCACATTTATGACTTAAAAGGATATGACATTACAAAAAAGTAAATTAAAGTGATTCATTATTAATAATTAATATCAAGTTATTTGTTCTTAATCCTTCGTAAAAATCCTTTGCATAAATTGATGAATATGCCTATTTATGAAAATGTAGTTAATTATATTTCCAAATCATTTCACCATTTCTTTATCTGTATATCTATAGGAAATATCATTCTATAAATATAATATCGCATCAATATGCTTTCTCTCGCTCACACACACACACACACACACACACACACACACACACACACACACACACACACACACACACACACACACACACACACATACATTAGTTTAGTTAATATTATAAAATTTGATATGTGACCCTGGAGCACAAAAGCAGTCATAAGCAGCACAGCTATATTTGTAGCAATAACCAAAAATACATTGTATGGGTCAAAATTACAGATTTTTCTTTTATGCCAAAAATCATTAGTATATTAAGTAAAGATCATATTCCATGAAGATATTTTGTAAATTTACTACTGTAAATATATCAAAACTTCATTTTTGATTAGTAATATGCATTGCTAAGAATTCATTTGGACAACTTTAAAGGCAATTTTCTCAATATTTTGATGTATTTGCACCCTCAGATTCCAGATTTTCAAACAGTTGTATCTCAGACAAATATTGTCCGATCCTAACAAACCATACATTAATGTAAAGATTATTTATTCAGGTTTCAGATGATGTATAAATCTCAATTTCAAAAAATTGACACTTAAGACTGGTTTTGTGGTCCAGGGTCACATATATTTATAACAATAAAATTGTTCACCTCATTAATTCACATTTAGAATTATTTATTTCATTTAGTGATGATTAATGATGTAATAAGAATGATGCAAATGATTGTTTAATCATTTTTAGGTTTGCCCTAATCATTGGCTTGAACTTCAAATCTTGGACTTTTATGTGCATTTTTCCTCATTGCTTTAAACCAGCAGAGCATGGCATCGCTCGCTTGTGTTTTCCCCCCACAAATTTGACAAAGGGAACTTGCCGTTGTTTCTAGGCCTCAGGAAAAGGATGTGTTTCATAACCACATCACTAAAGGACTGCCCAAAGTTATCAATACATCTTTTCAACCGAATTCACATGACACTTGTATTTTCTTAGATGATGTTCCGTTCACAGTCCTGTCCTTCACCGTATCGGGAAGTTTGAATGGCAGAACGAAACTAGATGTGATGCTCATATGATCAGAAACCCATTGACCCTTTGGCAGATCCTACATTTAAAAGAATTTGAAAGTAAATTTGAGCAGGATGAGAAGTTTTCAGCCAGCAGTGTTTTCTTGTACTTCAGCTCAGTCATAAAACAAAGCTGTAATCAAATGCTCTCACTTCACTGGAAACTTCTCTCATAATGAGGCTTTTTATGTGACAAACACACTCGTGCGGCCTGGGTGGTAATTGGACTGGAGATTTGCATAGCGATTAATGAGAGTTGGCCGGCGATCATCTGCGTGAGATGAACAGGAAGATGAAATCACTGTCTTTGGGTTTTCGAAGCCTGAATAACTTCCTCCTAAAACGCATGTGATTTTATAAGTTTGCCATTGTTTCGTTGGAAAGGTTGGGGAGCTGTGGTGCTTGTTTGGATGGCGCGAGTCTTCAAAGTCAGACTGGGAATTTTTGGATGCATTTTGAGTCCAAATATTTCAGGCAGAAGTACATAGTGAGTTATGTCTGCGATACTCTGGACGTTTTTTCCAGACGTTCTGCTTTTCAGATCTACAATCCGTTCTGGTAACGCAAAGCTGGTGTGATTCGCTGTAAAACATCTCTATTCTCACGTTAAGGATAAAATGGGACTTATCCTTCAGAAAAAGGCACAATAGATTGAATATATTTTATATTGCTGTGGCTTGGTGATGAGTTATGAATGCAGTTAGAATACTTGGTAAAACTTTATTTCGATAGTCCACTTTAGACATTCTATTATCAGTAAATAACTTTGCAACTACATGTCAACTATAGCAGTCATTAGAGTATTAGTAGACTGTCTGTTTAATATCTTCTAACACTTTATTTTGATGGGTCCACAACATACTGACTATGAGAAACTTTGCAAGTATATGTCAACTTATTCTACTAAACCCACCCTACTGAGAGTTCATAGACATGTAGTTGCAAATTAATGAGAATTAGCTGACATGTAGTTACAAAGTTACTTATAGTTAGTAGAGCGTCTAAAGTGGACTATTGAAATTAATACTTATGACCTCGCTGTTAAATAATGAGCAACAATTTGCACTTAACTGCTTATTTCTAGTAATGAAGTTCAACACTGTGTCCTAACTATAGGTGGGATTTGTATTTTGCTGGTTAGCCCCGCCCACTTTGAAATCTCATTGGTCTAAAAATCTGCTTCTGAGGAATATACTCTGATTGGCTGTTATTGTTTCGTGCTGTGGAATTCCTTCTTTATTTACACCACTGTTCAAAAGTTTTGAGTTTTTGATGTTTTGAAAGATTTTTTTCTGCTCACCAAGGCTGATCAAAAATACAGTAAAAATAGCAAAATATTATTACAATTTAAAATAGCTGTTTTCCATGTGAACATATATTAAAATGCAATTTACTCCTGTGATCAAATCTGTATTTTCAGCATCATTACTCCTGTCTTCAGTGTCACATGATCTTCAGAAATCATTCTAAGATGCTGATCTGCTGCTCAAGAAACATTTCTGATTATTACCAATGTTGAAAACAGTTGTGCTGCCCAAAATAGAAATCATTTACTTGAACGTTAAATGTCTTTACTGTCACTTTTCATCAGTCTACTGCATCCTTAATGAATAAATGTATTGAAAAAAAAAATGCTGATCCCAAACTTTTAAATGGCAGTGTACTTTTTTTGGAGCATGACTTCCTGTTTTTTTTCTTATAAGATGATAAATAGCACACATGA
Source organism: Acrossocheilus fasciatus (assembly GCA_036784905.1). Classification (NCBI taxonomy): domain Eukaryota; kingdom Metazoa; phylum Chordata; class Actinopteri; order Cypriniformes; family Cyprinidae; genus Acrossocheilus; species Acrossocheilus fasciatus. The sequence continues at coordinate 1,746,313 of CM071949.1, read as the reverse complement.
GAAGCGTACTTTCTGGATCCGAATGATCATTGCTGCTCTCTTTCATCAGACTCGACTGTCTGTTTGGAAGGGTTGTAGGTGTTGCTGTCAAAGGTAATGCTGACGTTCGTGATGGATCGGCACAGTGGGTGTGAGATTAAGCAGGATTGTGGGAAAGCTCATACAGAAAGACACTGGTGCTCTGAGTGTTTTACGGTCTGTGTGCAGCGGCTCAGGGCTGAGTGTGTAATCTGAAGCCATCTTACCCGTTTACAGCATTCTTACTATGATTAGTGCTTTAGAGGAATGTTCTGGCTTCCGGATTTAAGCTCCATCGACAGCATTTAAGACAAGTTGATTTCCACAGAAAATAGCTTGGAGTTGTCCTTTCGTAATTTTATTTTCCTTCCTGTTTAGCAAGCAAGTTTAGTAACTTACAGTGGAAGAAAATAGTGCCAGGAGGCCAAAATGCGAATCATAATTCAGGAATTGGATGGCGATCCACAAGTGGATGTCCACTTTGGCATCGTTCAATATACATCATGCAAAGCTTAACGACTTTACCTGCCTTGGATTGTGATGATGACAAAATCGAAATATGAATATGTCTTTAAACACAAATGGTTAGTACATAATTCTATCAGAGTATTTTCATGTTTTTATGAATTTCTGCAATATTATAATTGCGACTGCAAATAGTGTGTCTTTTAACGTTTATTAACTGGCTCTGATTTCCTGATTTCTTTCATTGTAAATTTCTTTTACTTTTTCATTGCTTTTCAATGTAAATAAATAAAACGAAGATTAATGGTATGTTTTACAAGAAAATACTATTTCTGTCTTTCTGCTTCTAATTTTTGTTTAATTCAATGTGTTATTTGCCATTTTTATGAAGCTTACCTTGAAAAAAAATGTTAATTCATTTTTTCCCCCTTAATTTTTGAGTTTATATCTCACAATTTTGACTTTTTTCTCATAATTCAGAATTTATATTTCACAATATTTACTTTTTTCTCATAATTATGAGTTTATAAATCACAATTTTGACTTTTTTTCTCATAATTGTGAGATATAAACAGTTATTATTTATTTATTTTATTCCATGATGGAAATTAATAAAATAAATGGATAAATAAAATTTTTGGGAAATATACTCAGAATTCTGAGAAAATAAATCTGAATTGCAACATATGAACTGTTGTATAAACTCACAACTGTGTAAACTCACAAAGTTTCACAATTCAGAATTGCAAGCAAAAAGTCAGAATTGTGAGATAGAAACTCAGAATTGCTGTAATAAAATAAAACTGTGAGAAGTCACAATCAGCTTTTTTATTCCATGCTGGAAACGGGCTTCCACACATTTCTCTCTAATCATTTGTGAAATTTTCTAGCCGTTTCTGAGTGACATTTTTTTCAGTGTAATTGACATCTTGCACTCTCAGAAAAATAAAACAAAAATAAAAATACAAAAGCTATCACTTGGGCAGTACCCTTTCAATAGTTACAGATATGTACCATTTAGGTCCTAAAATGTACATTTTAGGTTCTAATATATACCTTTAAGGTACTTATATGCATCCTTTAGGGGTAAATAAGGTATAGAGGTGTAACTTCTGAAAAGTGTGCCTCAGCTACCTGACACACATTCTCATAAATTCATGAAAAGTCTCACAGCTCCCCATTTTCGTATAAGTACTAATGTTTTGCTCCCATCCTGAACTTCCACAAACTCGATAAGCATCTTAAAGATGGCATGTGAGCCTGTGTGTTTTGCAACGAGTATGTAGGGTGCTGTGCTGACCAAACAAACATGGCGTGGAAGTCCAGTGAGAAGCATACAAACCTGAGCCAGTGTTTAGAGTGGAGTCAAAACACAGCAAAGATCCAGAGATCCTATCTGGCTTTCTGATATTACACTGCTCTGTCTAGTCTGTGTAAGAAACGGAGGATTGAATGTGGTCTGGTACTGCTTAATGGGAGTGTTTTCATGATTATTATGGGTGAGGTGGCTTAGGTGACTCTGGCCTCGATGTTGGCCAAGGAATTTCTATGGCTTCCTGCGGTTAGAGCGGCACAAATTGTACCGACTCTGGATTGCGAGGGTTTCAGGTATGTGCTTGAATCCTGAATGCATTCCTGTTGATCACAATGTTAAACGCTGGGCTTGCTGTTAAACTTTCTGCCTTCAGAATGGAGTTGTTACAGCATTGCATCACCTGCTCGCCAACGGATGCTCTGCAGTGAATGGGTGCCGTCAGAATGAGAGTCCAAACAGCTGATAAAAACATCACAATAATCCACACCACTCCAGTCCATCAGTTAACATCTGGAGAAGTGAAAAGCTATGTGTTTGTAAGAAACAAATCCATCATCAAGATGAAAAAAGTCTTGTGGTCTGAATCAGGAGAGAAATCTGCGCTGTTCAAAAGACAATGTGAGAGACAAGAGATGGACTTTTTTTAAAAATGTTTTTAATCTCTCTCATTCTGACGGCACCCATTCACTGCAGAGGATCCATTGGCGAGAAAATGGTGCAATGCTAAATCTTCTCCTACGAAGAAACAACTGATCTATATCTTGGATGGCTTAAGGGTGAGTAAATTTTCAACAAATTTTCATTTTCATTCCAACCGAGTAAGAACTGGTGCAACCCTACCCAGATCCCTACAGAAAGTGGCTGCAGCAGTTTATACAAGCATGAGCCGTCCGTTTGTTTGCTTTAGTCTGACTTGGAGCGTGATGAAATGGAACTCCTCGCTTTCATCCGATTCCTAAACAAGACAGTGAGATATAGAGGACCGAAGAGACTGAAAACCGAAGCAAAGTCACGCCTCCGTGCAGAGAAATAAACACAGCCAGGGATAGGAACGATAAAGCCACACGCTCGCTAATTAGTCCCTCTTTCGAAGGAAAAGACTATCAGGTGTAATCAGATACCTTTCTCTTCATATCTGATTAGGGGCTGACCTCAGTCGTGCCATAATATGTCAATATGTGGTCAGAAATGACATGCCAAGCATCGCCGCGATGTATATTTTCAAATGAGCGCCCAAATATACACAACGGAGTGGAATCTGTGCCAGCGCTTACTTATAAGTTCCCCGTAGTCATGTGCAGTAGTTGAGGTGAAGATCAAGTCAAGAAATGGAAACTTGTTCCGATTCCTCGTGTTCCATGTGCCGCAGGGCTTTATCCTTGGCATAACCTCACCTGCGGATAAATAACATGACTTCTTTACAACGGCGAGGGTAGGCACTTTCGGAAACTTTTAGAGGTGTGCTGGAGTGAGGGGAGCGGAAAACCGTCGGACTTCGGAGAAGGGCTTTATCTGCCCTATATTACAGCAAGACAAGTGCTGTCTCCCTCCATTTCCCTCTGTCCGTTCCCGGGGAACAGCTGCACGCATGGTTTTCTCCTCATTTGCTGTGAAAAGTGGGAGCTGTGGTTCAGGCATGATTGGAGCTCGGCCCAGTGGCTCCTCATCTGAGAGTTTCCATGGGGCAGGCACGTTTGCTGTAACCAAAACACCATGTGAGGTTCAGCCAGAGCACTGAATGGTCGGCTATCTTCCGCCCCGCTGGAGTGTCCCACTTGCATGCCACAGAAAGTGGAAAAGCTAAACGGATGCTATAAAGTGGATTATGCTCTACTTACAGTACTTTTTGATACATTGTGAGAATTCGCATTGTGCTAAATTGCATCTGCCCAGTGTAAATGCTATTTTTTTAAAAAAAAAAGTTAAATTGTTAAATTCATGTTTATGGAATGTTCTTAAAACATTATTAATAGTTGATACACGTACTCGTAACATGGAGAGAACATCCTCATGATTTGTACTTTAACATTCTAAAAAAAATGTTTTTGTAACGTTTAAATAACGTTCTAATCGCAACAAGAAAGCGTTCTTGGAATATTACAAATAATCGTTCAAATAACGTTACATTTGAACGGAAATAAAGTTAGTTGAATGGTGTGAGACATGTTTTTGTAATGTTTAAGGAACATTATAATCACAGCAAGAAAACTGGACATTTTAGAAACATTTCAAAAACAATGTTCCCATTTTGTACCATGGGGAAAGAGCAATTGATTCGCAAAACATTAGCAATGTCAGTGATGTATGTTAGATAGTAGCAACATTTTAATTGCTATTCAATAATTTTTTTTAATAAAAAATAGCATTTGCTGAACGTGTCATCACCCTCAGGCCATCAATACGTAGACGAGTTTGTTCATCAGATATGGAGATATTCCGTATTCCGTCATTTGCTCACCAATGGATCCTCTGCAGTGAATGGGTGCCGTCATTCAAATTTAACAGCAAAGTCAAATTTTTTGCACTCCCAGTCTATTTCACCATTTGTTTAAGCCAAGAGTTTAGCTTTCCTTCAGGATGAGCCTTTATGTGAAATGGAACTATTCACATGAATTTCGAACATTTACATATAAGGATATAATGTTAAATGTTATGCATTGAGGAAAGCACGTCTCAAATGCGTTAATCAGCACATGCATCTATTAAAGCACCTGACAGCCACTGTAAACTGTACGCTTTTGCTTGGAGTGCTTAGTATAATGTTTAGGACAAATTGGGTCATGTGCTTTCCTGTGTCCTCTGCTATATTTCAGATTTGTTTTGTCCATAGAAATACAGTAAAGTGACGTTACTGGTGGATATTTTCTCCAAATCAAATTCACTCTCAGTTATTTTTGTTATTGATTATCATTGATTTAGTTGTTGCATCCCTAACTGATATATAACCAGATTTCTCTGGTGTTATAAACCACCTTGCCATCTACTCTAAGTTGTATAACAGTGCTAAGCTCACAAACAAGCGCTATTTTTAATATAACGCTCCACAGTAGAATCCTGAATCCTAGACAGTGAAAGATTGAAAAATTCCTGCTGTAATTGCATTCCCACTCTTGTCTTTTTTCAGTGAGCATCAGAATACATGTTGTTGTGATGGACGGCTGCCAGGATCTTCCTGTAGACGCTCAGCAGCCTTTAATAAAGACACTCACCTAGAGTCAGCGCAGTGTTTTTGTAACTCTTTTAACCTCGACTGCTCCGCGGGTTTGAATGGCTTTATCCGTTCTCGTTTTGGCGCTCCATATCCTCCCTCTTTTCCTGTCCCTCTCTCTTTCTCTCTGTGGGACTGATTAGCATCTTCTTTTAAAGTCAAGTCTGTAGCTTTGGCATTCCTTAAAGGGACAGTTCACCCAAAATAGAAAATTCGGTAACACTTTAGGGACCAATTCTCACTATTAACTAGTTGCTTATTGGCATGCCTATTATTAACACATTAGCTGTTTATTAGTATTTATAAAGCACATATTCTACATCCCTATGTTCTACCTCCCTAATCCCAATACCTAAACTTAACAACTACCTTACTAACTATTAATAAGCAGCGAATTAGGAGTTTATTGAGGCAAAAGTCATAGTCAATAGTTTGCTAATAGCGAGAATTGGACCTTAAAATAAAGTGTGACCGAAAATGCATCATTTATTCTCCCTCACGTCATTCCGAACCTTTCTATTTTTTTTTAAATAAATTGACAATTTAAATAATAATTTGTGTGTTTTCCATGCAGGTTGGAAATAAATATGGATTTGGAGTTGCATGAAGTAAATAATGACAGAATTTTCCGTTTTGGGAAACAATTTTTCCAAGTTGTTTGTTGATTTATATATGATGGCTGTCTTGAAGGGTTATTGTTTTGGCTACTTCATTTAACTGACTACATTTTGGTTGGGCTCATATGTAATTACATACTCAACGAAATCTTCACCCAAACTTATTTGCTTAATGCAATTAGTCAGCGAACAAACCAGGCCTGTGTTTAAGAGCGCATGAATGACAGTGCAGGGATGTATGACGGAGGAAGTCAGAGCAGAACTGCATATTTAGCGTTCATGTCTGCGTCAGAGTGTTGGAAAGCTTATGCAATGGCATGGGAGATTGGCAGTTTGTCCGCTAAGAAGAGCGTTGCCCAGGGAACGTTGGGTTAACCGCACACGGTAGAGCGGTCCAAAAGAACCGCGTCTTGATTGGGACGCTCAGGCCTGCCAGTGCTGGGAGTGACAAGCGGTGCCAGTGGATCAGAGCCGGCCTGCCACTGATGTTTAATGTTCACACATGCACTGGGAAGCGCTGTCCAAGAAAACCAATTTGAGAATACACTTTAAAAGGGGGCACTTTTCCATCTGCCTTCTGTCCCTCGTCTCCGTCCAAGAGAAAAGCAGCAGAGAGAGGGGGAAAAAGACAGTATGAAGAAGTGGAGCGCTTAAGTTCATAATCAGTTACGATTGAGTTTGTTTATTGATGGCACTGAAAGAACCTCTTGGCAATGCCTTGTGTGTAAGTACAACAATAAAAGCCTCAGTTAATTCTGTTAGTAGTCAAAAACTCCAAACTCAAACTTGTCTCAACGGCCCCCTTTACATCTGGCACTGACATGCGAACATGCAAAATGGAAAACAGCACATGCGTATTACTTCAGAGGTTGTGTTAACCGAACATTTCCGTCATTTATCAAAGTTTTAAAACCATTCTGAATGTTTTCCGTCATTCCGACATTTAAAAAAAAAAAAGGTATCTGGTCAATTGCGTTTCCCACAGTAAAGGATGCTAATGCAGATTAGAAGTGAAGGGGAGAAAAAGAGGTTTTAAAGCTCCCCTGCGAATACAGACTTGGAGAGAGACGCCAGAGAGGATTTGGGGAGAGAAACGAGGGATTCCGTGTGTATTCTAGTCGGATAATCCATGGAACATTCATGTTCGGTAAATCGGGTGACGGTGGGAAATTTACAACATGGTTCGTCATAGCTATTGGTAGCGTAAGATTTGCTGACACGCTCATGTAGTTTAGTTGTACTGTATGTAGATAATGAAACGCATTCGCATTTAAACTTGCTGGTCATGTGTGATGCTACTGAGATTTGTGATCCAGTCACTGAAAATGCATGTTAATTCTAGGAGTAAAGTCTCTTCTTTCTGCTTTTTAATAAGCCCCTTTTTAATAAGCCCCACTCTTGCATTGTAGTGCTCATTGGTGTTTGTTTAATTGGGACGTTAAATTGATTAAAAATGTTAATTGTATGAATTACACTACATGCTGTGCACTGCATGCAAATTAATTGCATAGATCAGTGTTAGTTGAGAAAAGCACTCAAATGAAGATAATTCATATATTACGTTATTATGGAAAATGTAAGCATTTAATTTACAAAAAGTAAATTCATTGTTTGTTTTATTTCCATATCACGTTTGAATATAATTCAGCATTTATATGCATTTTATCCAGACGTGGGAATAGAACCCATGACCAAGTGCCATGCTCGTCTATTTGAGAACAGAATGTCTGCAATCCACAGCAATTGGTTTTGAGTTTATCTGCCTGTCTGATGTGTTCTGTGATGTTGTTTAGTTGTCGTCTATGTACCCGTGCAGTCTGGCGTCACATCTCACTTACTCATTCTGTGCTGCCTGGTCTCGGTAAGTGTGGTTTGGCAAAAGAGATGGACTGAACTGAAAAACAGCCCAGGACCTATAATGTCACATCACAACCACATCATATAATCCCTCATTCTTTCACATGCACATATGATGCAAATCACTGCCTGCTACATCCAACTGATACATGTTGGATTTTGAATTAGGCAACAGTTTAAAATAGACAGTAATTTAAAAACATTTTTCAATAAGCCAAATAGCAGGAAACATTTGATTGCATTTGATCATCTTAAATAAATGCATCATTTTTTTCCAGTACTGAACATATAAATAATATAAGTATAAATATAAATGCATTTTATCTTCAGATTTTCTTTTTAACTGCCTAAGTGAGCTGCAGATGTACTGGTGTTTACAAGGATACTGCATTTGGCATAATGCCCATTAATCTGTCTGCAATAGTGACCTTGAGATACGGATGCTGTTCAGCCTTCTTTGCAGCCCTTTGATGTCATACTTTTTGTGGTAGCACTTTACTTAAAGCCTATATGTATAATGCATTATAAAAGTAGTTTTAATGCATTAATTATGCCTTGTAATGCACCCTTATAATGCATCGTACAATCTCATGAATAATCGCAACCACATTATAACACTTACCAATTCATTGTTACACTACGCATTTTAAATTTGGTTATAATTATTTACAACCCTCAAGATATAATGTATTACTACAACAACACATTATGAATTATTAATGCATTATACATAGAGGCTTTAGATAAAGTGTTACCCTTTTTGTTTTCATTATAGAGTGGTTTGACAGCTGAAGTGTGAGAAAGTGAGATACAGTCTGGCACTGCGTTTTGTACCCACAAGGGTGATATTGCACGGAAAAAGGGGAACATTAAAAATGTATCCATCTGCACTGCCATCCACCCACACGTACATACGTCTACATTTGAATTTGCCATTGACCGTCATACCGCTCAATCATTTGTACACACAGTCTGACAGACATAAAGGGGAATTTCCACAAGACCTCTGTGGAAATCCATATGCAGACCAATGGTTTTGTAAAATGTCAAAACTGGAGATCAAACCGAATCAAAGGAGTGGCATAAAAATTTGCTAGGGATTTACGCAGTAGTGGTCATATTGGTTGTCATTTTTGGGAGGGGAATAATTGGCATCATTTGGTAATAATAGAGTAAGAGGGGGAAAAAACAAATGTATAAGAGAAGCTTATTATGGCGAATGAAGTTACATGTGATACAGCTCACCACAAATTCGCCTTACGTTATATGTGATGTATATTATATGAATTATGCGGTTGCATATGAATGTTTTGGGTGTGTAGCATGGTCCCATTTCTTAGCCTATCTATCACTTTGATACACTACCGCATTTAGTGCTTCAGAAGAAAATGCATTCAAATGATGATTACCAACCCCATATATGCAATTGCATTTATATAAAAATCACATGTACTATAACTTTTATTAAAGAGCAAATCTGAGGCAGTACTGATGTAGCGTTCATGTAGAGATGACTTGTCACCAGCAAGCTAGTAATTTGTCCTTAACCCGCAAATTACAGCTGGCAGCAAATTTAGGGATTGTTCAACTCTAATCAGTGTATTGCATGATAGGTTGAAATTTTAAAAACATTAAAAGTTGAGCATATGACATATATACAGGGTGAATCTGGAAAAGGAAACAAAAATTAAAGCCGTAGAGCAATATAAATCAAAAGTACATTTAAAATGGAAATATGGCTTAAATAAGCAGTTATTAGGGACTTTAGGGAAACGCATTCACCTAAATTTGAATCCACATGTTCTTCACTCTAAACAGTCACACCTGATTAAATTTAATTAATTGATTAATATATATATATATGTCATCTTTTGCAAACATTGAGTCGACATAAATCTGAGGTACCTGTAATTTGTTGAACCTGGTTTATACAACAGATGTGATTGAAGTGTTTTGTTGCAGAAAGTGCATCATCAGCTTGAACAAAAAGGAAAGCTGCCTAGTTAGTATAATGACTGCTTGTTTCCCCTCAGGTTCTCCTAGTGCTCTTAATCAATGATGTTATCAATGCTGTGGAATCTGGCCCGCTTGCATCATGTGGAACCTCAATGGAGACAGCTCCTGTTTCCCAGACCTTTCCTTCATGACAGAGCGGGCCCGTGAACAATGCGTCTCTGTGCAGTTTGTTTTCTCCAGCGATCAACTTGTTTTTAACATCCTCTGTGTTGAGTGGTGGCAGTGGAAAGAGTGGGCCGGGCCCTGGCCATACTCTGGGTTTCAGTTCTGCTGCTTGAGCCCAGTGGACAAACCTGACAGTTCTAAGGGAGTCCCGTAGCCGCGGGCACCGACGCCAAGCATTGAGCTCACTGTTTTGACTGGGTATGTGTTGGGTGAGGGGGCGCATGCTTACTGTATGGGAAGTGGCAGAGCGGTAGCTGCCAGGCTGATTTGATTTGCCGTTTCCCAAGACTCCCTATTCTAAAGTCTTTCCGCCAAAGCCAGGCCATAATGGTTTTTGTTCAGTCAAGGGCAGCGGCAAGCATTGGACGAGGCGTGTTGGGAAAGTGGGCTTGGAAGAGCTCTAGGTGAAGTGCCAGGAAGTGATGACAACCGTGTGGTTTGTGGAGCGTCACACCACACAGACTCCTGAAGAAAAGGTACACTTTGCTCTTGCCTCGTCGCACAAATAGAGTTGTTTTCTTCAAGAGAGGAAAATATGACAGCTAATGCATCTAAACTGGCATACTCGCACACATGCGAGCGCGCACACCCCCTTCCCACCCACCCATGAAATTAGATGTTTTGCTAAAATGTGGAACCCATTTTTGGGGTGGAGCACTTTGGGTCGCTTTACTTTTGGTGTTCAGCTATTGGTAAGGGACATCGATGGTTTCCACTGCTCTTACACCATTTTAGCCATGTTTTATGACATTCTCCACTTGAGCAGACACACATGCTTCCTTAAGCACACTGCAGAGACCAAAGTGGCAAGAACACACCCCGAGAGAGCCGGATTTGCCTGATTCTTGCACAACGGACCTTTGCTCGGTCTGGACGCATGCTTAGCGTGAGCGTCAGAGTGTTTCCGTCGTTACCTCGTTAGCTGGTTAGCTCAGCCTCGTGTTGGGATTATGGGAAATGTCTTGGTGACCCTGGAAACAAAAGCATGACTTAATCAGCCTATAAAAACAGAGACAGTGGCCAAGACACAGGATTCAGCCAAGAGCTTCGCCGTTCACCGCACTGCTACATGCTAGAGCTGCAAACATGGAGGACGGAAAAAGTTATTGACAAGTATTGATTATTCAAAATGGCGGGATTAAAGGGATAGCTCACCCAAAAATGATGCACTCACACTCGTGTAGTTCCAAACATGTTTGACTTTCCTTATTCTGTAGAGCACATTGTGTTGGTCTATAAACTAAAAATCAGCGGGGACCCCAAAGTTCTTCAAAATATATTTTACTGGTGACAGATTTCTCATTTTTGGCTGAACTATACCTTTAAAAGATAATCATCCCAATCTCAGAACATTATTTAGAGTGAGGGGGGAGGGCTGCATGAGAAGCTCAGGTGAACAGGAAATGTTTTTTATGCAGTGCAGTTGGACCCATGCATGGGCTTATCAGTGTTCATACAAATTTGTTGCAAATTCATGTGTTTACGCAAAAATGCCTGTTAATAATTTTCACAGAGTCACTTCCTCTTAAGGCAAACAACATCACAGAAATAAATGACACATTAGGGAGTGCCGTAGACTAGCAATGATATCATGTTCTATTTTTAAGATATGACTTTGCACATTTACAAATTTGACTGAACTGAGAAGCTGCAATAGTTAATGTTTCATAGAGCCTGTCCCATCTGCTCCGTTACTCCAATTGCTATCACCACAACAGGAAATCTCCCAAGAGTTTGGAAATAATTAATAAAGGACCCAAAACATGGTCTGTCTTTTTTTCTGAGTTGTAGTGCATTACAATGAGTTTTTGGCAACTGTGTGGCGGTAGCCAGCAGACCATTACTAGGACGCCAACTCAGTTACTGTCTGTGGCTGGGGTGGTGCTGTGTCTTCTGAGCATAGATCTGGCTTAGGCTAACCCTTGTGTGAAGTGGCTCCATATGGGCTGAGCCAACAGCGTCCAAAACCATTGAGGTTGCAGAGGCAGTCTGACGCACAACAGCAGCAAGGGGCAGTCAACTCTATTTTAGCAATTACATACAGAAGAGGGGCTGAGAAAATAACAAAACACAGTGTCGCTATTGGTCAGTCTGTCAATACACTCACTACTGTTAAGTGCCTTTTCAGATATAAAACATTCAGCACAAGAAGGGAGCCAAAACATTATGCTCTTGAAAGAGTTGTACATGAATGATGAATCATCCTGAAAGGTATGCAGGGTGTTCAGACCTTAGCATAATTAGCTGTATTTTAGATGGTAAACCTCAAGTGTATCGTATTCATGCTGCTTTATTAGCTTCAAATGAATGGTGGTCTCAGTAGAAGAATTGATGACACCAGTATGACTATTCATAGCATTAGCAGAGATGTAGTTACATGCCATTAAATGTCATTACAACAATAGAGATATGATTGAGCCAATGAGCTGCAAACAAGCCAAAGCAAAGATAGTATGGGTTCTGACATGGTGGAAATGTGAAGCAGATGTACTCCTCTTATCCAAGATGCTGTCAGATGGCTTTATCAGCCCCAGGCCTCGGGGAACTGCCCCTTAACCCTGAACACTCCAAGAACTCTCTACCATTCTGATTTTCAGACATCCGCTGGTGAACCACAATCTGAGGTAATTCACATTTTCATTCTTTTCACCTAGTGTTGCTCAGCCCGTAGCTATGCATTTTACTCGTGCGCAATTTTGTAAACAAAGTATTATTTTGAGTCAGTGATTCATTTTAACCAATTAGAACTTAAAGAAGTTTACTTCCAGAATGAAAAGTTCCTGATAATTTACTCACCCCCGTGTCATCCAAGATGTTCATGTCTTTCTTTCTGCAGTTGCAAAGAAATTAAGTTGTTTTGAGGAAAACACTCTCCATATTTTCTCCATAGAATGGACTTCAATGGTGGCCAACAGGTTGAAGGTCCAAATTGCAGTTTCAGTGCAGCTTCAAAGGGCTCTACATGATCCCAGCCGAGGAGTAAGTGTCTTATCTAGCGAAACGATCTGTCATTTTCTTTAAAAAAAATTCAAATTTAGATACTTTTAACCACAAATGCTTGTATTGCGCTAGCTCTGCGGTGCACATGCATGACTTCACACATTACGTAATCATGTTGTAAAATCAGACACAGGTTAGTTCTTTGTTTGTGTACTTCGGTTAAAAAACTCCATCTCATTTTGTCCTCCAACTTAAAAATCGTCTGACATCGCTGTTTTACCTTTTTTTGTAAAGACCGTTTGACTTTCTTTGCATGTTGAATTTTATTAAGTAATGTGTGAGATCGAGTTAGTGCACGATGAGCATTTGTGGTTAAAAAGTATATAAATTTGTATTTTTCTTAGAAAGTGACCAATCGTTTCACTAGATAAAACCCTTATTCCATGGCTGGGATCGTGTCGAGCCCTTTGAAGCTGCAATGAAACTGCAATTTGGACCTTCAACCCATTAGCCACCATTGAAGTCCACTATATGGAGAAAAATCATGGAAGGTTTTCCTCAAAAAACTTAATTTCTTTATGACTGAAGAAAGAAAGACATGAACATCTTGGATGACATGGGGGTGAGTAAATTATCAGGAAATTTTCATTCTGGAAGTGAACCTCTCCTTTAATTTAACCGAATCAGTTGTGGAAGGGTTCTCAGTGGTTCTAAATGAGGTTCTGTGAACCCTACAGTAGATCTGGACAGAAGTGGTTTCAGAGAAGATTAGGTGATAGTAACTAGAGAAAAATGTGCATTCTTCATCCATACGACATGGATATGTGCATGGTGATCTGCAACTTTTCCTCATTTGCACCTTTATTATGAGGGCCTTGCAGGTAAGGAACAACTGTTATAGTGGACCCCCCACACTATCAAACTCATTACCAGGCAGAGCCCATATTCTGCTCTTAAGCCCCTACGGCCTTTGGAGTCAGATCAACTGCAGATCAGAGAGTAAGTGTCAGGGCTGCAGTCCAACGCTAATGGCAAATAGAAGGATAAGAACCATATGACGAGCCCAAAAGCCTCAGTTCTTCTGCCACACACCTGGGGAGAAGCGAAGACTCTGGTTGGAGTCGTGGCTAACAGAGCCCCAGATCCGACTTCGGCACTCGTCAGAATGTCCATGAAACTTCACAAGGTGAGAGGACACTGGAGAATGACATCATCTGAGATGGCTTTTGGGGTCTTAACCTTGACTACTTAATCTCACAAGTCTCCATCCAACCTAGTCCCCACATCTTTTTCACATCTTCATGTAAAAGGGCTTTTATATGTTGGACTCTTTCACAGCTTTTTTCCTTGATGGCATTTGTTTCCCTTTGCTCTTTATTATTCTCAAGACGTCCATTTCAGATTCTTTTATAGGCTGTTCAAAATGGTAATGATGTGAGATCCCAAACCGCCGACTGATTTAGAGGAATTGGAACCTGGCGGAGGAGTGCAGACTGGGTCGCACAGAGCATCCAAAGCCACAGAGGTACACTAACCAACCCAAGCGCAAGTTTGGCCTTTGTTTATCTACAAGGTCTCCGTCAGCTCTCCCTAACTTTGTTCCCCTCTGCTGCTTTCAGCACCCCTCCAGTCAGTTTATTTCTCTCCCACATCATCCTGCATGCTTCGGAAACACAGCAGCCCTCCCCTACTAAGAATTCGCATTTGTGATTCTGCACGAGCTCTCTTCCTCTACCTTCCTAATCGCAGTGTTGCTCAAGACAATGATTTCAAAACAGGGCAATTAGTGTAATGTTGGTGAACGGCTGGCATATGCGGATGTTTCCTATTAAAATCATTGTTGGCTTCAGCATCCAACTCAACTACTTTCTCTCTTGGCAGTGGAACCTCTCTTGCAAATGAGCTCTGTGAAACCTTATCCCCCACTGGATTCAAAGATGTTGTATCACTGTATGCAGAGTAAGTCCAGATGAGTTGATTCCTCAATATGGAGGCGATTGCCAGACCACTGAACTGTGGTGAAGGTCTGGTATTAAGGACCGTAACAAGTGACTGGCTTTCACCTCTGATACTCTGAGCCAATCTGAAAGATCTCCATCGTATGAAGTCTTAACGTGATATGAGGTTCCTCCAAAGCTGAGATGATTCATTATGAAGGCATGATCCAGGTCAGTCATTTTTATTGTAGCACAGTTGACTTCATGACTTTACACAGTTTGTATACTTAGTTTCAGACTTTTTGGTTTGATAAGGTAGCATTGGGTGTGCTCCAGCATAATTTTAGACTCTAAAGTTAATCTCTGCCGTCTGCGAGCCAGAAACGTCTTTGTTTGTTGCCAGGCAAAGCTTCACAAATCATGCCAGGGTGCTTTGCGACTGCTGACGCAAGAGCTCAAAATAAAAGGGTCTTTTCCCTGCTTCACTCGATCAGAATGTGAATTAACCATTGAAGTGACTCGAGCTTGACATGGTCAGATGGTTAGATGAAAGACTGAGGTGGTGGCTGCTTCCCAAGATTTCCTCATAATCATAATCTGAAATTTATGTCTGTAAGAGCAAAATCATGAGGCCAAAAGAGGTGCTGCAGTGCAGATACGCTTGAGAAAAGAATGAACTGTTGGGTGGGAGGTTCTCTTCTGCAAATCTTCTTAATTACAGGTGGATTTGGTGGCCAGGAGTTGGGGGATATGCGTCTTTATTTCCATGTCCTCCATCTCTGAATACAGAAAATGCTGGAAACATAGAGAGGGTGCGGCCCAGATTCTTAATACAGACGAGTCGCCAGTCCCTCTCTAAAACCAACACATGGAATTCTCTCAGTCTTCTTTGATAATCCTCAGTCCTGCTCCCCACACCGTTAACCTTTTTCTCAAAGCCTGCAGAGTAGTGGGGTGTCCTCAAAGCAAGCAGGGATCTACCATTGTCAGTCTGTAGGGGTGTTTTGATTAAGGGTGAGGCGAATGGTGGTGATTATTTGCCGTCAAGGGGAGCTTGAGCAGAAGCAGGCCAAGGCCTCTTCGTTTGTTTGCACAGGGAATATTGGTGTTTTGTCGTGGGAAAGCCCAGCCTAGAAGACCATCCTGGATTAAGACTTGGGGCTGAGGTGGCAGATAAAGTTTCTTTTGGTTAATATCCACTGTACATACCTGATAATCTCAATAATGGAAACAAAACATCCACCATAATGACCTCAGCCACAAGGCAGCCCTTAACTGTTGAGGCTCTCCTAAACAGCCTTCATCTGCCGTAGGAGAATACAAAGTGCAAAGGGAGCTCCCAGAGTCCTCTTATTTCCACTGGCGTGTGGTGAAAGGGGGATAAGGAGTGCAGTGCATACGTGTGAGTGGAAGTATCCATGTCCGTAAGTCAGAAGGAAAGGGGCACGTCTGGGTCCAACCTGACAACGAGAGCATATGGAAGTGATCAGTTGGCTGTTGGCTGGCATGACGTCTCCCGCACAGGGGCATTTTTGAAGAAGTGATGGAGTTGGAGGTACACATATCCTGCATGGCCTGTGATGGTTTCTGAACCCGACTCAATTAGATGGGAATGGAATTCTGGGAGAGTGGAGGAAGCGATCAGCGTTCGCTCCCGGTAGTTCCCTGCAGTAATCCCCTGCAGGAGTGCGAAAGGAGGCCCACTTATGAACAAAGACACTGCTCAAGAGGTTATGAAGAAAGTGACAGGAGAACAGCAATATGAGACAACGGGGTTTTTCCAGAGTTGTTTTGTTGATGCCAGATTTCCTATCATTCGGTTGCAGTACAGTATTCAAACAAGGCACGTAATCTGCAGCATTCACAGGTGTGTGAGAGACTTGGGGGGCTGTTTTGAAAATGAGATAATGTGGAAGTGTCAGGGCAACAGCAGCAGTAATCGCATACTAGCAGATGGGAGTGCTCATGCTTGACTGAACAGAGTATACTGTCATCCGGCCTCACTATTAAGCTACAAAAAACCACATACCATAATCATATTGCCATCATCATTAAAAACAGTCGGGCATTGACCTCATTTCCTCTCTAATGGTTTTCCAATTGTTTTCTGACCATCTTACTGATTGTTTGAATAAATTATCAGTGTGTTTTAGGCTCGGAGAGAAGAAAAGGCCATTGGAGCATCAAGTGCTTAACTGAGAGGTACGATTTCAAAACTTTCTGTAATGTGATAAAATGCATTCTGGAAGCATGCATGCTCTTAAAGAATGGTTTTAATATTTTAGGCTTATGTATAGGAAGCATAAAAAGGATAAATGCTGTATACATCTTGCACCATCTGTTTTAACGACAGTAGCTAATCTGGCGAAAGTGCATCTGTTGTTATGTCTGGAGTGATGATGCCATGCTATAAAAGCCAATTATAATGGATATGACCATAATTGAGAGGGTTGCTGCTGAGGTCATTTCCTGTCAATACTGTGGCCCGCCTCTCTGAGGGTGGTCAGTGAGAATGTGGGCCTCAGCATGTGGGCCTGTCGGGACTGTCTGGGGCCCTGATGGATCAACTCCCAAGGCAGCTCCTCATTCATCACGTGAAACAGCGTTTCACAAACACACACAGGAAAATTCTCTGTTGGTGCTTAGAGGTCCGTCTTGTAATTTCTTTTGACATGTGAAATTGTCACTCATTTCATCCAAATGTTTTTTTTCCTTCTTAGCGTGTAGGAGTTCCACTATCACATCATTGACAAGCGCGTACGTTTAGCAAAGCTGACAATGATGAATGTGAGATCAGTGGGAGGTGATACAGCATTGTGCCTAATATTCTGTCAAATTCAATAACTATTTGTGGACGGAGCAACACATAAGGGAGGAGAAGTTTTGGAGGCAGAACGGACGGACTGATGGATTGACGGAGATGTGGTTTTGATTAATGACCACTCATCCTTCTTATTACTGATGATGGGTGTGAAATCTTCAGGTCCTCTTTCTGGTCCTTTACGTTAACCCCATGACAGATCGCTGTCGTCTGGTTGCATTGTTCTTAACGCTCACAATAGCAACCATAAAGGGCCACAAGCACTGAATGTCACACAGCTTTAGGTGGCCTTCATAACTCACACTAGAATCTGACGTTTGACAAATGGTGTCACAGACTCTTCGGAGAACACTACCTGTCAAACTATGATGTGTGAAACAATCTGTAAGGACATTCACACACTGTATGAGTTTACATTCGAGATGCGTCTGATTCATGAGACTTTCCAACCTGTAGATACTTTCTATCATGTCATCATGGTATCTTTTCTGAATTAAAACTCAGTGTTGCGTACGTGCTATAAATTTGAATTTGGCACAATCAACACCACAGATTATTTCAAGATGAAATTGATCACCACAGTGTTTTCAAACACCTTTGAGGCATTTAATGTGTTAATGTGGAACAGATGTATGTGCATATGTGCATGAGTGAGAGAAAGAGTCTTGCTGGGTCTCACAGCAGTCTGTTTGCCAGGTCCTCACTATGTCCATCATCTCCCTACCAGTTAGTCCATCTGTAATCTAAATGGATAACTAGTCCATGCTTGCATACACACACACACACACACACACACACACACACACACACACACACACACACACACACACACACACACACACACACACACACACACACACACACACACACACACACACACACACACACACGCACACACACTGGCTCTGTAAAAGCCAATTTGAGAACATGCTTCATCTTTGGCACAATGAAAATTGTATGCATGACAATTCTGAGCTGAGGACATGGGGCCATAAAAACGTCTGGATTGCATTATTTCTTCAGATATCAGAAACACTTTCCTCAAAGTAACGGTTTATCGGTCAACCAGATGCAAGAGAATATCCCTTTACATTCGTTTCAAAATATTTAGAAAGATATTTCATGCTCAGTGTTGTATTCATCCTTTCCCGGTCTTCTGTCAGCCACATGTCAGGCTTTTGGATCATGTCTCATTTTATAAGTCAGAAGCAGATGACCTTTTTCTCACCCTCTCTCACTGGACTCAAAGAACCCCCTAACTCTCCATCAGACACCCCTTTCACTGACTGATGGATGAATTGGGACTGGCATCCACCCCCCTACCCAGATGGGCGATGTCCTGTTAGAAGGGTTGGGAGGGGGGTTGTACACGTGGGGTGAAACTCAAGCGGGCTAAATGAGAGATTGTCACTCATCCCAAACTCCCTCTTAGCTGTCAATCAATTTGACAAATGAGAATTACATCATCAGGCGTCTTGAGGGAGGGAATCCTTTGGGGTGCCATGGATTCACATGCATATGCATGTGTTTGGGTGTATGCATGTTTGTGTACTTTAGGCATCTACCCTAGTGGTTAATGTCATAACTACACCGTGTGTTACTCAAAAAGCTTTCCTCTTTGATGCTATTAAGAGGTTTTTCACACAGTATACAGCATATATTGCTAATATTGCGTTGTAGTAGTTGCCCTAATCTTTTTGGAAGACTAAAGTGTGAAATGTATTTACTTTATATTTCTCCTGGCCTGCTTACTTTGACGTCACAGCTCAGCATAGGTGCTATAGTGGGTGGAATTTGCACATTTGTGTGATGTCATCAGCTAATCAACATTGCATCCCCCCCCCCCCCCCCTGCAGCTCCATAGTGATTGGTCACATGATAATCAAGTGATGAGCGAAGATGGAAGATTTCATATCTCATATGACGGTTTTGCACCAGCCAAGCAACTGCCATTGAGGTGTTTTTTTTTTTTTTTGATCTATCCAACATCAAATCAAATCAAATTTTATTTATATAGCACAAATAAAAACTACAGTAGTTGACCATTTTTCTGTACAAAAAGACAAAGGATAAATATCTAAAAAAAAAAAAAAGAGACAAGAGAATAAAAAGACCACAAAGCAAAATAAAGGGAGTTATAAAGAGAGTTTACATCAATAACACCAATCAGAAAATTCAACTTTAAAAATAAGTTGTAAGCCTTAGAGAACAAATATGTTTTTAACTCTGAGATTAATCTTAGGGATAAAGGAACATATTCTACAATTTTGAACCAACAATTGAAAAAGCACGGCCTCCTCTTGACTTGTCTAGATCTCAGAACCGTCAGAAATCTTTGTTCAGATGACCTTAATGATCTAGCAGAGTTATTTCAATTCAAAATATCATAAAGATATTTAGGAGCTAATCTGTTCAGAACAAAAAGCAACATTTTGAAATCAATTCTATTACAAATCGGCAGCCAGTGCAAAGAGTGTAATATTGGGGAAATATGATCAAATTTCCAAGTGCCAGTCAAAAGTCTGGCAGCTGCATCTGAAGACGACTGGTATTGGATTGACTCATTCCATTATAAATAAATTACAATTACAATAGTCAAGTCTAGATGAAATGAATCACCCTCTCAAACTCTGCCAATGTTAAGACAATAGCCTTAGACAATAATCTTAGTTGAAGAAAAAAAAAAAAAAAGATTTAACAACAGTGTTTTTCTGTTTATCACATTTGAGGACATACATAGGGGACCAAATCTCCCTGGTCGCCATCAAATGCACCTGAAACACCTGTGGTCCCAAACACAATAACCTCGGTTTTTCTCTTGTTAAGCATGCTGATATTGAGCTTAAACCTTTTTTGTAATTTTTCTTTAAGTGCAAATAAATTTGTGTCATTAGCGTAAAAGTGAAATTGACACCCCATATTTAGAAAGAACAGTACCCAAAGGAAGCATTTAAAACGTGAACAAAACAGGGGCCAGAATAGAGCCCTGAGGGACTCCATAATCCAAAATAGAAACAGAAGAAGAAAAACCCTGCAAGACAAACAGGAAATAGTTATATCATTCAAATAAGACATTCTTTAATTCCCACACATTAAGTTGTGAGAGAAAAAAAAAAGGTCCACAGTATCAAAGGCACAGAATCAACAGACAACAACAACAAAATATATACTGTATATATGTATATAAACCTTTTTATAAAGCTGACTCAGTACTGTGATATCAATTAATTTTAGTCAGTTTTACAAATTGACAAAAATGGCATCTAACTTAAGCCATTGAGCATCATTATGTTACATTAAGTTATTTGAAATTAAATTTGGTTTGACGATGAATGATTTTCATCTAGTCTTTGTTAGCATTGCCAAAAAAAAGGCAGTAATTTCATTGACAACTTTATTAACACTTCTTGTGTGTCTTTCCATATACTTTTCATATAATTGCAAGGATTTGACATCTAGAGTTTAGAGTTTGTGCAATTTGCAATCATTTTAGATGTCTTTGAAACACTTTCCATTCAGCATTCAAAAATGAATCTATATTGAATGTGATAGTGTATTTTGAACATTGAAATAAAAACAGAATTGCGTAACGAGAGTGTGAATTATTCCAAAGTAAATCCAACTTCAGCACATTTCACACAGGAGCGAAATATGACAAAGCTAATGACCTCTGCTGTCTCAGAATTAACGACTCTGTTTAATCAATCAGAGTCTTAAATATTATTCTGTCATGCTTGTTATTATTGGAGCAATCAAAATGATCAAGTTACGGTCGTTGATTAGAATATTTTTCTACACAGAGTGGGTCGATTTTCTGTTCGTGAAGCACAAGATGTTCTTATTATCTTGTGTCTCCAACACGTTCAGCTTTTTTCCACTGCTCCTTTATTACTATCAGATGCTTTCTGATTGTGGTGTCTGTTCTTAAATGAGATTTAATAACATAGCAGATTTTGCCAGCTTTAAAGCACTGACCTGTGAAAGGATATCCCTTTCCATGCGCAACTACTTGTCGGTTAAGTAATCATCTTCTCTCCAATTTCTCAACCGCTTCTTTGGTTGCTCTTTTTTTCAGTGGTGTTCAAGCATGGACGAGATAATCAAGGAGGCGCTCTGACGTTGGCTAGCCACGGGTTGGAGAGGCTGTGGATGAGAAAATCGTAAGGGAGGTAAATCTGGAGACCAAATGTTGTTTTGGTCTTGTTGTGCTTGTAAAGAGGTGAAATTACAAACATAAGCAAGACTGAGGTCAGAAATGGGAGTCCGTTGGTCTGAGCGTGAACGAGAGCGAAAAGCAGCAAGAGAAGAGAAGGATGGGAAAAGGAGAAAGTTTACTGAGATGATGCAAAGCAGTAGAGCCCAGTAGTGAGGTTCTGGACATAAAATATTCTGTTCATTTTCTTCATAGAAAATGCATTATTTGAAGAAATAATGCATGCATTTTTTTTTCAAAACGAACCTATGATGCACTTTTTTATATATTTTAATAGCCAAATTCCCAGTGAAGAACTACTCTACCCATAAACCTCAAGTGAGATGCATTCATTTGAGTCATTGTTACAATGGTAACTGGAACAGCACCAAAAAAAAAAAAAATCAGTATTGACCACCCAATCCATTGCAAATGTATTTGATTTTAAAATATATTTTATGTAATTATATTAATTATAATTTTATATTGTATAACTGTTTTTGATTTGATATTGTCATTTGCAGTGCTCCTTGCGATTTATAGTTCATTGATTTGTCTAAATTTCTACATTTGTAACGCCATTGGAGAAAATGGAGAAATGATTTTTTTATGTGTTTGAAAGAAGACTCTTTTGGTCACCAAGGCTGCATTTCTATAATAAGCAATACAGTAAAACAGCAATATTGTGAAATATTTTGTTTTCTGTGTGAAAATGTTAAAATGTAATTTATTCCAGTAAACTAAACCTTAATTTTCAGCATCACTACTCCAGTCTTCAGAGTCACATGATCCTTCAGAGATCATTGTAATATGCTGATTGGCGGCTAAAGAAACATTATTATCAATGTTGAAAACAGTTTCTGGACACTAACATGCAGAAACACTGAATTCAACACTGAAAAAGGACCATAATATCAGTGAGGGTGAACCCAACACAACACACAGCTAAACACTGCCCAAATTTTATGCAAAAAAAAAAGTATATATATTTATTTATTTATGTCAAAATTGAAACAAATTCAAAAATATACATTTATATTGAAAGCTGGAGATCTTAATGTATCAAACAATACAAAAAGTAAATCTTGAATTATATTTCCCATGAATAAAAATATCTATCAAATTTGTGTCTTCACTTTGCGTCAACTCCGTCAGGATTTTTTGTAATTCTGAATAAATCAGGCAATGTCAGCAGCATCTTTATCTCTGAGGAACTCTTTCTTATTTCCTGCTCATTGTGGATCTCACAGTAGGACACAGTCCTGGAAGTTTTATGTTTTCTCATATTTTATACAAACAGTGTTGAAGTCTCTGCGGTCACAGCTTTAACATGTCAACTCCGTCATCCCACTGTAATAGTTTCTGTAAACAGTTATGGTATAAATCTTGACATTTTTGTTATGTTTATTAATGCAACTGGAAAAAAATAAATAAAAATAATTGCTCCACTGTACCACACATGGTTAATATGCAAATTTCCATTTTGTCAGCTCTGTCAGACGGAGTTGACATGCTCACAAAACTCTTTATATATGGTGGTATAATATATGTTTTGCATATGGGGAATTATTTTAATGTTTTTTTCATTATTTTATTTACATACATATTTGGCCTGATTTACATGCCCTATGCAGGCCAGGCACAATTACCATTTCATATCTGATGGGGTTCAAAGACAGGCTACAGATCATTTGGATTCATATTAGGAACATTTCTGTTGCTGCTACAGGGCAGCACATATTAATGCTGACCATTACACTGTATTTTGTGAGCTACTGGAGACTCAGATTGAGACATCCACTAGAATCATTACTGTATTGAATTAAACATTAGTTAGTTGTCTTAATTTGTTGTGAGTCGTTGTAACCTCAGTTGGACCTTTGTCAACTCCATCAGATGAAGGTTTTTGATAATTTTGAAATATAGATTTTATTACTGTTGTTTTTCCAGTTTATTGTTTTAATATAGTAAATAGGAAATACTACATGATAATATGTATGATTTTCCAAAGAACAATGGTTATATATGTTTAATATTGAAAAGGAGGGTAGAAAATTAAGAACTTTAGGAACTGGATTGTTCATATTAGTGTGAAAATGGGGGGAAAAAATGTAGAGGATGTATTTGATGACTTCAGCTTCTTTACGGAATGCCATTATTACATAACTGAAGACTTTATGCCAGGGGTCACCAAACATGGTCCTGGAGGGCCGGTGTCCTGCAGAGTTTAGCTCCAACTTGCCTCAACACACCTGCCGGGAAGTTTCAAGTATACCTAAGACATTGATTAGCTGCTTCAGGTGTGTTTGATTAGGGTTGGAGCTAAACTCTGCAGGACACCGGCCCTCCAGGACCATGTCTGGTGACCCCTGCTTTATGCTGTTGGCACAAATTAAGTTATGAAGTGAATAAATGTACATTTTTACAAAAAAAAACAAAAGCAAAAAAATATTCCAAAAAATCTGTTCCCTTACATGGTTCATAAGCTGAGACCTTTATATATCAGTTTATAATAATGTCATTAAATAATTAAAACTAACTTTTTAAAACATGTTTGTCACTTATCTCATGAATCAGTGATTTATATAGCTTTTATTTTTGATCTGAAATGAAAGGGGCAGGGACTCAAGACCATCAGATGAGTTTTTGGGGTTCTAAGTCACTGTTGCTTGCTTAATATTTTAAAATAAATGAGGACAGCAACGAAAAATAGATAGAAAAATCTGTGGGCTGCTAGCTTTAGTAGTAAAGATGTGTGTAAAGATAAACCCCCTGACTTCTCAATGGCTTTCTCTCCTGCTGTATTTCTGATTTTCAGTGGGCTACAGAAACCCAGTGCTAAATGTCAAAAACAGGCCTGAATGGTGGAGCTTGCCTGGCTCAGCTATAGCTCACCTGGCGTCTTGTCTTTCTTTGTTCAGCTGTTGTGTCTGCACTGATATTTTACGCCCATGTTTTTAGGGCAGTGCTGAAGATGCTTAAAGAAAGACCTTCCTCTACAAACGAACTTTCCAGAAATGAATGCAGCAAGTATTTTCTATTCTCCATGTTTTTATTTAAAGGAACAGTTCACCCAAAAAGGAAAATTTGCTGAAAATGTCCTCACTCTTACGCCATCCGAAATGTAGATGGGTTTGTTTCTTCATCAGATTTGGAGAAATGTAGCATTGCATCAGTGTCACAGCAATGGATGCTCTGCAGTGAATGGGTGCCGTCAACAGTCCAAACAGCTGATAAAAACATCCACACCACTCCAGTCCATCAGTTAACATCTTGAGAAGACAAAATCTGTGTGTTTGTAAGAAACAAATCCATCAAGACATTTTAAACGTCTGGTGAAAATACGAGTCCATAATCCATAATAATGCTCAGTCCATTTCCTGTTTTCTCTCACATGAAAACCCAGCCACATATTTGTTTAGAGCTGTTTTGGACTGTTTTGTCTTGTAAACGCTGCTTGATCTGTGCAGATTTCTCTCCTGATTCAGATCAGACCACTTTTTAACTTGAGGAAGTGTTATTATGGACTCATATTTTAGGTAATAACGTCTTAATGATGGATTTGATTCTTAAAAAAACACAGTTTTTGTCTTCTCAAGATGTTAACTGATGGACTGGAGGGGTGTGGATATGTTTTTATCAGCTGTTTGGACTCTCATTCTGACGGCACCCATTCACTGCAGAGCATCCGTTGCTGAGACAGATGGCCTGAGGCGGAGTCTTTTTTTTTTTTTTTTTTTTTTAGTAAATATTCATTTTTGGGTGAACTATCCTTTAAGTTCCTCAGGTGCATGCGTGGGAAATCTACTCATCTGCTTAGTCACTGAGATGTTCAAGGCTGTAATCAGTGTCAGCTCATCTTCCAGGGAGGCCAACAATGTGTCTGGTCTGACTCTTGGTGGTCTTTGATCTCTGAGGCTACCGAGTTGTGGTTTATGAAATCATAAAGAGTTTTAATTGCTCCACCCCTTTCCATACATGCAGACAAGCATGCACAAACACACACGCACAGGCTTCCTCAAGCACATAAAGTTCACGCAGTGCGTCAGGTGGTGAAAGTGTTTGGAAAAGTGTGTGTGTGTGTGTGAGAGATAGGAAGAGATAAAAAGTGACGAATTGCTGCATCTGTTGGCTGTGCAGTGCATGCCTCTGCTAATCTCTAGTGATATATGCACCGTCAAGACATAAAGCCATGCAACTTGTGGGGTTGTGTGAGTGTGTGTTTGTACATTCACACATGTTTTATGCACTAAATGGTTCACACTTCCAAGAGGTCTTTGTCCGTATGTCTCTGTCTGTCATCTGAATCACAATATGAGAAAAATCCCCATCTTATTTTGACTTCTAACTTGTGTGTGTGTGTGTGTGTGTGTGTGTGTGTTTAACTCGACATTTTGCACAAGACATCAAGACTATGGAGACTACAAAGAGCGTTTGCTCTGATGATAGGGGATTATGGGTAACGTTTGCATCTGTTGAGGCTGCAGTGAGTCAGTGGCCTCACCAGCTGTGCAAGCAACTGGTTTTCTGCATATGGAGGTCAGGGTGAGATAACCCTCATGCGGATGATTTATGTTTGCATACACGTGTTTTCCTCTGTGTGTGTGTGTGTGTGTGTGTGTTTCTTCCTGATTGTCAGATGTCTTCCTGGTTGTGTGGCTCCACAACTGTGAAGTTCTTCTGCTGCAGCATTTGTTTCTGTCAGGCATCTTGTTCGGTCAGGGGGGCGTTTTCTCCGAGGAGGAAACGGAGGGAGTGCCTATCACACAATCCACAGTACGAAACAAAACAAAGTACATATTAGATAAATAGTACGTACTGTTTTTTAATAAGTTGCATCTCACTATGATGTGTGCTGGGTCAATACTGCATTGTTGAGAGAAAACATATGAATCACTTTTTACTATAATGTTCAAAAATAATGTAAAATATTGGTAAACACAACATTTACAAACATTATAAACACGATAAAACATGTATTTTAGTTTCCCTCACTCCACACATAATCATTTCAATTTAACGGTATATTCAGAACAGAACAGGAATTACAAATATACGTATAAAACAAACAAATTATATTTGTGCTAATAGTTATAAAAAGCAAAGAAGCTTTGTCTAATGGTCATAAAGGCAGCTATACTGCAAAACTACAATAAAAAAAAAAAAAAAAAAAACTGTTTTAAATTTTTATTTTAAAGATTAATTTAACTATATAAAGTAAAAAGTTGAAATTACATAAAATATCAAATGAAGTCATTGTTTATTTAATAGGCCATTATTTGAGTATTAAATTATTAAAAATAACTCAAAATATTAAATAGCAAGAACTTACA
Source organism: Acrossocheilus fasciatus (assembly GCA_036784905.1). NCBI lineage: Eukaryota > Metazoa > Chordata > Actinopteri > Cypriniformes > Cyprinidae > Acrossocheilus > Acrossocheilus fasciatus. The sequence continues at coordinate 1,719,429 of CM071949.1, read as the reverse complement.
AGGTCAAACTAACTTTTATATTTATTTACACACACACACATATATATATATGTATGTATATGTATGTATGTGTGTGTGTGTGTGTGTGTGTGTGTGTGTGTGTGTGTATGTATATGTACATGCATTCAACTTTATATATAGAGCAGGCTGATAATATAATAAACACACACTTAAAATGTGTTATATAGTAGGGTACAATGGGGTTAAAGGTGCCTTTTGATATTATTTTCATCTAAACCACTAGAAAGCACAAAAACGTGGTTTAGCACTTTCCAAAACATTCACTTTTCAAGGTGCACGTGTATATTTGTCTGGTCCTTGACACGATCGCGCGTAGCAGCGCAAAGTTGATTCTGTGCTTACTTGATCTAATATTTTATGTTTCTTTATTTTATTTAAGTAGAAAATGAGAATCGCTCAAATTAATGCATATATTTTGAGACAAAGGTCTTCTTTATGATTTTCAGTTTTGTTTCGATAATTAAAGAAACAGTTTTTAAATAACTAGAAGAATATGTAAAAGTATAGTATTTGGGGTAAAAAGCGCCCGTGCTGTTGGAGCTAAAGGCGCACAGTTATTAACATGATAATAATTAATATATCGCTGACTTTTCCATTTGTTGACATGACATGGTTAGATTCAAATGGTAAATATCATATATTATGTTGGGTGTCCATATTAGAGATAATCACCATGTTTAGAATGAAACCATCACATTTAAAAACATGATATTAATCATATCATATAATAAAATATAATTTGTTGTTACTACTGTAAATATATATATATATATATATATATATATATATATATATATATATATATATATATATATATATATAATATATTCAATTATTATTGGATCTCCTTCAATACTTTCAGAATCTTTACTTATTAAAATTATTTTGTTTCTGTATTTTAAAATATATATTTTTGATATTAACATTTTAACGATAGTGTATACATTTATTGAACAAAAATTAATACTTTTATTTTTCAAAATAAGCAGCAGATAGTACAAACTTTGCTAAAGTGATTGTTTTGAACAAGTATTAACATTATAAAAAAAACAACAACATTATTTTAGCTGAAGTATTTGTATGAATACCGTGTGCCTTTTACCCCGTGTGTGGGGTAATTTATTAGATCTTTAAACAAAATAAACAACTTGAATGATTTATTTTCACACAAAATCTGTTGCTCCACTAATGTTCAATACAACATTTTTTTTTTTTTCCTGCACATTTTTTCTTAAGGTGGGCCTTTAGCCCCTTTTGTACCCTATACCTTATATCACTTTTCTGTGATTTTACTATATTTATGCAGATAAAGTAATCTTTATTGTGGAATCTGTGTTCAAGTGATCTGTGTTCAAGTGAACATGTATTTTCTGGATAAGTTGTATCCAGATTGACTCTTGTTTTAGTTAAAGGTGCTGTCAGAGATTTTCAGGCATGTGTATCAGATGGAAGCTTTGCCTCTGCCCTGTAAGACCATAAAAAACCCACACTCGTCATGGTAAAAGCCCCTAGTCCAAACAACTTTCCTCCCGTACTCGGTGTCCACACCTTTCCATGTCGCCTCAGTAGAGCCTGCTAAAGCTCTCGCGCTCCTTTATCTCTCCGGACAGCTCAGGTCCTCACGCCTGTGTCGCCACATTTAAACACGCCATATTTTCTAAAAGTGCAGATGTGTGCAGAAAACACTTTTTTTTTCTTTCTATCCAAACTTCCAGTGAAGGCGCTGAACCCTGAACCTGAACCCAGACGCGCAGATCAGTTGTTTGAAACCGGCCTCTCAATGTAAACTCCTTCCCGCCTCTGAATCGGGCTCGGTTACAGAGGAGGTACGGACTGTGTGCTGTGTGTATTTACCCTGGTTAAAGATGTTATTTCTACCACATGAGCCGACGCTGGGAGAGCCTGCGTTTAAATGTAATCATACTTAGTGAACTGATCATAGGCGTTCTGCCGTAACGGGATACGTGTGTAGCCGGGGAAAGATGCTCGCCGCTCCGGAGAAGTTGAATGGGAAGATATGGTGGATGGCTGGGCTTTATTTGTGTTGAGATATAAGATATTGTCCATGTCGCACGAGTGATGTCTTCCTCCACATGTCATCTGCTCCGCTCAGACCATGTGGTTTTTAGCCGAGCCCCACAGATGGAGTCATTTCAACCCATCTAAATACCATTGGTTAGCCTGAAGGCTAGTTTGTATGGAAGCATGGTAATTGTGACTTTTTATATCACATTTTTGACTTTTATTGCGTGTTTACATCTTGGAATTCTGACTTTTTTCTCAGAATCTTGAGATATAGGCCTAAACTTGCAATTACGAGTTATGAAGTCTGATTTGTGAGGTATAAACTCGCATTTCTGAGAACATATCAACCCCCCCCCCCCCCCCCTTCAAAATTGGACTTTATAACTCGCGATCACACAATTCGAAAAAAAATAAAAATAAATAAAGAGACAGGATTACGAGATATAAACTTACAATTGCGAGAAAAAGTCTGAATTGTGAGATTGGCCTACAAACTTGTATTTGCGAGAAAAAAGTCAGAGTTTATATTTCACAGTTTTGACTTTATTTCTTGAATTTGCGAGTTTATATCATGCAATTCTGAGAATTGCGTGTTTTATATCTCGCAATTCTGACTTAATAACTTGCAATTGCGAGTTTGTGTCGCGCAATTCTCAGAAAAAAAGAATTGCGAGATAAAAAGTAGCTATCACCTTTTAAAATTATTTTATTCAGTGGCGAAAACAGGTTTTTGTAAGTTTGTGTGTATTAATGCTCTGGAAAAGCAGGTGAAGTAATAACTCGACGTGCTTGTCGAATGCACTGTTTGGTTTCAGTTTGAGATAACACATTTCATTCATTTGCATTATTCCTGTGAACTGCGGCAGCTAAATGCCAAATAGATAAAAAGAAGTGTCCTTTAGCCTTGAAACCACTTCCTTTTTGTGATTCCTTTGCATAATGAGCCTTTGATAAGGCACTTTGGGAAATGGGAGGGGAAGTGAATGCATCGAGCAGCACCATTAAATACCCAATTCATCACAGTTTAAAGGAACAGTGGGCAAAAATAAAATTATGTTTGTTTACTCGCTTTATTTTAGTGGAACTTAATATATCTGTCTCATTTGAACATGCAGATTTGGTGCATCGCAATTGGTTATGAGACACCAATGGCATTTGGCTTCAGGCTAATTCACGTTAATGGCATTTTTATTAAAATGTGTCATGTATTTAAATATATTACGTTGCAATTTAGTGCATGTAAAACATATGAACTTTCTGTAATATCAAATAACACATTACCGTTAACTGCTTTAGCATGTTGGGCAACATGTCAAAATAAGTGTACTACTTTAAAGCATGATGAAAGACTAATAAAATAATTATTTAAGTTGTACTTTAAGGTAAAACTTTTTTGGCATTATTACGAAGTCTCTCTTTAAGTGGCTTACGTTAGTTGCAGTTTTTCACATTCAATAAAATTAAGGTGTTCGCCATTCATTTGCATCGTGTGGAAAAGAGCAGCGTGAACATTCTGCTAAACGTCTCATTTTGAGTTCCACAAAATAAACTCGTACAGGTTGACCGTTTTCATTTCTGGGTGAACTGCCCCTTTAAAACTGAGCACAGATTGACAATGCATGAAATATTTCAAAGCGTGTATGCCATTCAAAGTTGTTGCAATAATAAATCGTAGGATGTGACCTCGGGCATCTATTCAACTCGGAGGTCCGAGGGAGTCCGGCCACACCAAACTGAACTGTGAACTTGCAACTTCCCGTGCTGTAGGCGTCTGTTGCTAGGAAACAAGTGGCCCACTCCGTCAATTTCAGCTGGGGTGAAATGCGAGTGTTTTTCTTCACTTTTTTTCTATGAGCTTTGGCTGGCCATCTTTTATTGATGTACAGTTTCCTTTGAGTCGCAATGAGACTTTCTGTGGGCCAGGACACTTTCAAAAGAGAGGAAATGGGGGTGTGTTCGGAGGTCAAATGGTCCCTTTTGTGGGGCTCCTGGGGGACAATGACAGTGGGGTGATGCTATGTGGGGGCGAAGGGGTGAGATCCTTTGGGACAGACAGGGGTATAGCAGGTCTGGGGAGGGGAGAGGCTGCATGCTGCCAGAGCCCATGCGGAAAAGTCCAGCACGACTATACGGCAGAGGCAGAGAGAGATCATCAATTTTTAACCACACTTTGTACTGTATTCTTTTTAGCGCAGCATAAGCAAACAAGTTCGCCCCAGGGGCTGGAATTTGAATAAGCAAATTCTTGCTCCTGATGTTTTTAATGAGTTCAGTGCAGATGCAACAGAGTAGCCTGGCTTTTTATGGCAGCCAAAAACAAGGCCACAAAATAATTACTTTTCTTGTCAATAGAATATTTTCTAGTTTACGGGGGAGCAGGCAAGACTGTCACGCTAAATAAATAAGCAATAAAAGCACAATGTGCTTATACCCTTGTCACAGCAGGTATGTGCAAGTACAAATTCAATCCTCCACCTTCTTCCAAAAAATAGACAGATATTACATTACAATAAAAATCATTTGTAAACAATAGGTAACAACGAAAAGCACTTCTAAAGTATTTTTATTCTTAGTTCATGTCAATGTCAACATTTAATAATAAACAGTTGTATTCTTACAAACTAACATCAAACATGTTTTGAGATTTTTACTATATATATATATATATATATATATATATATATATATATATATATATATATATATATATATATATATATATATATATATATATATATATATATATATATATATATATATATATATATATATATATACATACATCTTGAAAATATTTTAAAAAATCCCCCCTTCATAAGTTGCATCTATATATATATACTATATATATGACTGCCGATGTGACTTTTGAGGCAATCTTTACTGAACAGTTTAAGAATAAATGAACAAAATAAAATAATAAATGAACAAAAACCATAAAGTGTTACAGTTTGCTGGCTCTCCCTACTTTGTAATTCAGTGGGTGTTTCTGCGGTGATCCAGTGAATCATGCATCATTTTATTGTAAAAACCAGCAAAATCTTAGTCGAATTCTGTATTTTCTAAGAGAAATATCACACTTGATAGTGCAGTCCACCTGCTTTGGTCATGTATGTGTGTGCCGTTTTTCATTTTAGGCTTTAAATTTTTCATGCTTGCTTTGTTAGTGAAGTGGGAAGTTGCCAGATTCCTCTTTTTCATCCTTATTTTGTGTTCTTATTTTGCATTTGAAAGGACCACCCATTGGGCTCGGAGGAGAGAGATTCCCTGCACGCCGTCTCTTTGGAATATTAATGGGCTTCTCCTGGGAAAACTGCCCACAGAATAGGCCACTCCATCGCTGTCTCTGTTTCCGCTCAGCTGTCCTGAGGGTACGTGAGGGTGTTCGGTACAATCCGGTCTGGAGAAACCTCAAGTACACCTCAAACTTTTGTTTTGATGTTTCATTAAGAACTCTTGAAGTTGAACGTTTCTTTTTTTCCCCCCAGAATGTATTACCGCTTTTATTACACAATAAAAAGCACAGGAACGGCTACATTTATTATGTCAAATTCCTCAGTCTCAACTTTACAACCGTAATCAATAAGAAGACATATTGATTGAAATGAGGGGGCCATTAGCACTTGAGGGATTAGGGAACAGCTCGTTTGAGCTTGGAGAGAGGTGACAATGATGCCGATCACCACTGGTTTTCATCACCGGAGCTGCATACTTCTTTCCCACTCGATGGCAGAAGCCGAGACATCTCATCTGTTTCGCCGTTATGAGAGTGACCGTCCTAATGGCTTCTACAGATGGCAGAGCTCGCTGAAGTCATTGCTCTTTTCTTTCAATCCCTTTTGCATTCTTTATCTGTATTTGACTCTCTGTCACTTGCTTTCAGTCATTCCACCATTTCCTCTGCCCCAGTCTGGGTCTCTGAGGTGAGCGCTGAGTTTTTGGCATATTTATGTGAGGAATCCAGTTTTTTACCAGCTTGCCAAGCTGTGAATGAAATGAGATGAATTTGAAACGGTTGGGAGGGCAATAACGAATGGTGTTGGAATGCTGAAACAAAAAAAGGATATATATACAACCATTTAAAAGTAATTGTATTTTGGTAATATTTTTAAAAATGTTTTTAAGTTTTTGAGTCTCTTATGCTCACTAAAGATGCATTTATTTGACAAAAAATACTGTAAAAATGACAATATTGTGAAATATTATTTCAATTTAAAAGAACCATTTTCCATGTGAATATATTCTAAACTGCAATTTATTTCTGTGATCAAATCTGTATTTTCAGCATCATTACTCCAGTCTTCAGTGTCACATGATCTTCAGAAATCATTATAATATACTGATTTGCTGCACAAGAAACATTTCTGATTATCATTAATAAAAACATTTGTGCTGCTTCATATTTTTTGTGTAAACATTATGCAATTCTTGCTTTTTTTTGTTTTTTTTTCCTTTACAGAATTTATTTGAAATAGACATGTTTGTAACAATGTACTTTGTCACCTGATCAGTTTAAATAAAATGATGAATTTCCCTAACATTTTGAATGGCATAGAATATATATAGATAGATAGATAGATAGATAGATAGATAGATGATAGATAGATAGATAGATAGATAGATAGATAGATAGATAGATAGATAGATAGATAGATAGATAGATAGATAGATAGATAGATGGTTTTCAAGGACATATCCCAATCTAGAAAGAGTTAAGTAAGTAATTTTGCAGTTAGTGCATATTTTACACAGAAAATGTCCCATCTCATATCCTGGGTAAATGTTAGTTTTGTGGGCATAATAATTTAAAACTGGCCCTGTATTGAAACAGCTGGGACCAATAGACCTCTGACCCTCCACTGGATCGCTGTGGGCTGCTGTTCCTGTCGTCTCTCCTTCACATACGAGTTAGATGTTTATTAATACTATTTACAAAGGGAATGCTGTTTTTATTGAGCTTATAATGGAACGTGACTGCGATCAGAGACCCTGTGTGACGGTACATTCAGTATCACTACTGTGTCGTGTGTAAATTGACGATTCTACAGCGTTGAAGCCAGAAGATGTTAGTTGTTTCTGGTTTTGTAATTACATCCCAGCACAGATGACGCAATCACAAAACAGAGCTGAAAATGACAGTAAATCAGTAGAACATGATGTGTTTGGCATGACGGGCTTGTCAATATTTCCCTTTGCTGACCGTTTAGAGGAACAAACCTAGGGAACCACATAGGAAAACGAAACGCTGTTTTTCTTTCCGTTTTCACACTAACAATGCGAGTGTTATAATGTGCTGACTATAGGGCCCTCCTGCTGTTTCATCTGCGAGAGGGAGGCAGCGCTTACGTAAGAAAACTAACGTTCGTCATTACCGAAGACATTCCACCCCCTAAGGCTAAACACAAACCATACATATTCATGCTTAGCGCTGTGGAAGCATAACTAGACACAGATTATGAGACAATAACAAGCCGTAGGTGTCTGTTTTACGTTTTATTCTCACTTTTATTGCAAATATAATACAAAAGATGAGCTTCTTCAAAGGCAGTAAAATGTTAAACTTTTTAAAGACAAAAAACTTGTTCAGTCTTGTGTAAAAAAGATACCAACATCAGTTCTGAGATGGCTGGCATTTAAGTAAAGCACAAAATCGGAAAGGGAAACGTATAAGCAAACAAAGATGCCAGCTAACTAACTAACTAACTAACTAACTAACTAAAAAACAACTACAGCTTCAGATTAGAGCATCGTAAAACTTTCCAAACGAAAGACTACTCTTCCAGTTATTTTAGAAACTGCAACAGTATTTTGTGCATGACACAACTGGTTAGAAATAAGGACAAATAAACATTTAAAATAGAAAAATCTACATACGATAAATAAACATGATGAATACAGAATTTTACCATATTAAGTACCAGCCCTCTGTCTAAATGGCCCGTTGGATTATATGTCACCATATTCAGAGGCGCAAAATAACAATTAATTTTTTTCGTATAAAGTATTAAAGAATAAAATGCAAATAATTTCTTTGAAATAAAATTAATACTAATAAATAAATTAAAGGGGTTAAGATGGGATACAAAAGGAGGGGCTGGCTGTAAGATGACACCTGCAGGACTGCAGGCAGCTAATGACAAGCAGAGGTCAAAGGGCACTTCCTGGAGCTGCAACACATGCTGTTAGACACTCAGTAAATTCTCAGCTGCCGCTGCCACGTAGATATTCCCGCTAATTCGCTTCCAACATTTGACAGGCACTGATGCTGGTTGGGGATAAAAGCGTGAATGAGAGCTGGCAAAAAAAAAAAAAAACACGGTTGGATAGGAATGATATTTTACAGGAACTTAAATAAAGGTCAAACTATAAAACGTAAAATGCACCGCGCGAGGACTAGGGTGTTACTGATGGAAAAAGGTGGGAGAAAAACAAGGAATGACTACCAAGAGTGGTTTAGTAAAAATAGACTTTTCTACAAGAAACACAGAAGGCCGGAAATACAAAAAAAGAACATGTTAAGAAAACATACACAGTACATATTAAAGTATCAATAATCAATAAGTCCTCACAGAGGAATCATTTCTCAAAAATGTTTCTTTTCTTGCAAACAAGGCTAAAAATATATATATATATATATATATTCTAATCACGATTTCAGGCGATTAAAAGGCACGTCGGGAGCCGTTTTGTTTTTTTCTTGAAGTCCAGCTTTCTTTCCTACATTTCATTGTTTCGTGTGTGTGTGTGTGTGTGTGTGTGAGGGCAATTCAAGTGTGTGTTTTAAAGAGAGTGGATCCCAGGTGAAAAAAAAAAAAAGTGCACTTCCATAATATACTTAAGGTGCTCTATATATGCACACTACAAAATGATTCTTTAGTACTTAAGATACTCAACTGTGCTATTTTGGGACACCGTGAATATTAACTTAAATGCACTTTTAACATACTATCTCAAGTGTACTACAAGAGGTGACTAAATCTTTTTTTTTTTTTAAATACAGAGATAGTATGTTAAAAGCGCATTTTAGTTTGCATTCATGGTGTCTCAAAAAAGCACAGTTGAGTACACATCTTAAGAAGTACTCATTTTTAGCATATTAAGCACAAATTTAGTGCACTTAAATAGAGCACTTTAAGTACATTATGGTAGTGCACTTTTTTTTTTTCACCAGGGGAATGATGCGGAACGAGTCCCATCGGTATCTGCTCAGGGTCTGGACAGCTGTGTGTAGACCGGCTGCTGGTCCCAATGCTGGGGACTGTGGTTGGGTTGGGGAATGGAAGGAACCCCTGCAGAGTCAGCGATGGGTGTGTACATGGGCCTCTGGCTGGAGCTCATGTAGCTGAAGGTGGAGTACAAGCCGGAGCTCTGACCTCCAGCGTGGGTGTAATAGGAGTTGGCGCCGCCCTGGTGGTCAGAGTAATCGTACTGCGCCCGGGTGATGGACGGGAACGAAGTGCTGTAGTGCTGGAGGTGCTGGACGTTGAAGGAGCCGTAGGTGACTTGCTGCGGAGAACCCTGATCGTTGTAGTGGCTGGGGCTGAGCTGCTCGGTTTTGATGTGCGTCGTTCTCGGTTGCTCCTGTTCTCCAGTCAGCTGGGCGTTCGGAGTGCTGCCGTTTTGAGGCTTTCCCATCCAGGTGGCATAGCCGCCTACGTAGGATGCATTGGTGGCATGCCCATTTGGCGGCAGGTACTGATCAAACTCGTTGACGTCGAACGTTTCGATGACGTCGCTGCTGAGCTCGCCGATGTCCACGTCGCGGAAGTCGATGTTGAGCGGGCGTCCTGTGCTTTCCTGAAGCGGACGGGCCTCTCGCTTCAGATCCACTTTGCCTGGCTGCGCATCAGTTTTCGGAGTGGTGGGAGGAGTGGGCGGCCCTTGGGACTGGCCTGTTTGGAAACGGTGGAGGAGGGGAGAGAAGTTAGAGCGCCGGTTAAGAGATGACGCAACAGCGAGAGCCAAGGAAAACAACTGAGATAAACTCGAATTGTCAAATGATTACTCCCAATTAATCACTTTGAAAATAAAGGTTTTTGTTTACGTAATATATAAATATGTGTGTGTGTGTGTACTGTGTATGTTTATTTAAACACACACACACATGCACGTATATATTTCAGTAAAATCTGTTATGTTTATGTATTAAATATATTTATATTATATGAATATAAACATATACATGTAAATATTTTCAAAATATATAGTGCATGTGTGTGTGTTTATATATACATAATAAATATACACAGTACACACAAATGTGATCCTGGAGCACAAAAGCAGTCATAAGCAGCACAGGTATATATTTGTAGCAATAGCCAACAATACATTGTATGGGTCAAAAATATCATTTTTTTTAAAAGCCAAAAATCATTAGGATATTAAGTAAAGATCATGTTCCATGAAGATATTTTGTGAATTTCCTACCGTAATATCACATTTAATTTTTGATTAGTAATATGCATTGCTAAGAACTTCATTTGGACAACTTTAAAGGTGATTTTCTCAATATTTAGATTTTTTCGCACCCTCAGATTCCAGATTTTCAAATAGTTGTATCTCAGACAAATATTCTCCTATCCTGGCAAACCACACATCAATGGAAAGCTTATTTATTCAGAGTTCAGATAATGTATAAATCTGTCTTTTTTTAAATTGACCCTTATGACTGTTTTTGTGGTCCAGGGTCACAAATATATGCGATTAATCATGATTAATCGTTTGACAGCACTACTCGATTTTGCCCACCTGAGTGCTCACTGGGCGAGTGCACCTCTCCCATGCTGGACGCGGGCGAGTCAGCTTGCTGGAGTGCTTTGAAGATGGCATTCGGGGAGATGTGAGTCTGCTCACTGCCGTCCTCAGACTCACTCTGGCCGTTCTTCACCGACTTCCTCCGCCGGGGCTGGTACTTGTAGTCGGGGTGATCTTTCTTGTGCTGAACCCTGAGGCGCTCAGCCTCCTCCACGAAGGGACGCTTTTCACCCTCGTTCAGCAATCTGCCAGTGAACACAGCAATGAATCTTAATATACTATTGTGTGGACTGCATGCAATTGCATGCACCATTATGCATATGAATTAATGCAAATACAGTCAACATTTGAAGTGGATCAAAACCTTTCATCAGAGTTGTCCTAAAACCAAAACAATACCCCTTCTTGTCTTAGGACAACTTTGATAAACTTTTTTTTTCCACTTCGAATGTTGACTACTGCAAATAATTGCACATTTAAATCTGCCAGTGAGTTCAGCAATGAATAATACAGTGCATACTGTTAATACTGTGTAGACTGCATGCAATTGCATGCACTATTATGCATATGAATTAATGCAAAAAATTTATTACAAATTTAAATCTGCCAGTGAGCACAGCAATGAATCTTACAGTGCATGCTGTTACTATTCTGTAATTGCATGCACTATTATGCATATGAATTAATGCAAAAAAAATAAATAAAATAAATAAATAAAAAATTACCTCCAAAGTTTGCCCAGAGTTTTGCTGAGCTCGGCGTTGTGGAGGTGCGGATACTGATCCGCGAGCTTCCTGCGCGCCGCTTGCGCCCACACCATAAACGCGTTCATCGGTCTCTTCACGTGAGGCTTGTTTTTGCTCGAGCCGTTCACTCTCACCGGCATGGGCACCAGCGTCCAGTCGTAACCTTTCAGCACCTGAGACACCGCCTCTCGGATGCACACCGGGAACTTGTCGTCTTCGTCCTTCTTGAACTCGCCGAGCGTCGCGTCCGGAGCCGCGAGGCGGGTGTTCTCGGTGTCGGAGCCCGAGCCGGAGCCCGGGGAGCCCGCGGAGTCCTCGGACATGCTCGGACTTGGGGCATCAGACAGACACTTCTCTTGCTCCTCTGTCATTTTCAGGTAGGGATCTAGTAGATTCATGCGAAGACTGTAGATGGACGATATCAGAGAATTGGTGCGGCTGAGCGTTTCGCCTCCCCAAAATACGTCCCAACTACGTTCCTGCAAATCCACTGAATCGCGGCGCTCGCTTTCAGAGGGCAAGCGTTTGAGGGTGTTCTGCTGGTGTTTGCAAAAGCAAAGCGCTCCCTGCGCGCTCCTGTGTAGTATTTCCAAGAGAGAGACGAACTTTGGTTTGTCAGCTGAGCGCGCACTGGCTTTTAAACCCGACGCGCTGTGACGACAAGGAAAACGATGCCTGCTCGTGCCCACCCCTCTCTCACTCTCAATAATTATCACTCACAATTTAACATTTCAGAAATCTGCTTCAGAAAGCACTGTTTTCATAAGAAGCGCTTGTTGGAATCTCTTGTGCATCTCAAGTGCGCAGCCGGAAAATGTTTATCTTTAGGATCGTGCAAAACACCACGCAAGACTTCAAGCGTTTGCAAACAATCAAACGGGCTTAATATTCAAGCCACTGGCTTTAATTCGTTTATTTAGTGACTAATTTTGGACAGCTTGGCTCGAGGAAGTGTTACTCAGTCAGTGACTCAGCCTTAAAGCTTTCCACTCGCACTAATTCCTTCTTTTCGACAGGTTTGGAGAAGTTGCAAATATTGTTGCATCTGTTCATCGAGTCGGGCAGTCCAGAGACGGGGTCGGAGTGATGCGCTGAAACTGACCGATAGGGGGAGACAGAGTTCTGTGCTCAGTTCGCTTCAGTCCATTAGTGCTGGTCAGCCTTGCAGAGTTTGTCTGTGTATAATAATGCAAATATTGGTCATGAATTCCTGATTAAAAACAGCTAACGTTTCTGTATTTTCTCTCACACATCATTCAGGGGGAGACTGTGGAGTGTTGCTACATTCTGTTCAAATATAACTTGTTTATTCTGTTTATATAATAGGCCTATAATTTTTTTTTTTTTTTTCCAAAACATGTTTAAAATTTAGAAAATAATACATTAATATCATAGGAACTGTGTTCTATAAAATAAAGTAATCTTGAAATCTACAGATCATCCTAAATTGTTTAAATTGGTCAAGTACGCTGTGATATTGCAACCTTCCCAACTTCCATTACGCTAACAGAAAACTTTGTAATTTATTTGTAATTTATTTAATCCATGCATTTATTGTGGAAATCAAATTGACTTGTTTAGAACCACTTCATCTCCATTTCACCTTAAAACTCTAAATTAAAAAAAAATAGGAATGCATAATACACATTGTTAAGCTCTTTTTAATTTAGTTGATCATTTTCTTTTCTTTATATTGTGGTGCTCGTGTGTGAAACTGATTTCACTCTGTAGCTCATTTCTAATTGGTTAAAACTGATGGTTTTACTCACTCGGATTGATTGAAGACATCTTTCAGGATTCATTTTTGTGCAAACTTTCAGTTGCATATGCTTGCGTGAACTACAAAAAACAAAAACAAAACTCACAATAAAAGGCAACTGACGAGTGTTTTGTAGCATGCATGCAGATCTCTGCTTCTCTCTCCTGATCAGTGCTCGGGCCGAGGGAGAAAGGCAGACTTCTGGATGTTGTAAAGCTGTTTGTTTGCGTTATGTCAAGCTCTTGCAATGCACAACCAGTCAGTAATCCTATCTGCCCCGCAGTTTAATTAAGGCTCAGCTTCCACATACAGAACGTGAACTGTGAGCGTTTTGATTCGTCCTCGCTCCGACACACAGCGTTTATTTTCACTGGATGTGTTTATTTAAATTATTCACTTCAAGTATAAACATAACAGAACTTTTAGGACCTTCGTCAATAGCACGTTCCCTTTTCTGTTAACAGCACGCTGCTAATAGGAAGGAGAGGCTTGGTTTATTTATTGTAATGCGGACTTAAGCGAATACAGGAGTGAATGACAGCTTTTCAACTTTGCATATGCTTATCAAGCCATCTTTTAACAAGTGCTAGATTTTTATTTTATTTTTTTTGCATTAAGCTCCTGTTAGCTGCTGGCAGCTACAATACTATTACCTCTGATGCAGCCAATTAGATAAGTGTTACCGCATTTGCGCTATAACAGTAACTTGTGCTTTAAAAGTTTCACTAACCACTGGTTTTACGAAGGTGTTCAAGTAATAAAATGTTATGGGAGTGCAAGTTGCATTCTGATTAACTTATACCACCTGTTAAGTAGAACTCACATCTGAGTCACAAATAGCGATTGCAGTCAAATGAGACGGTGATTTCACACGAGATACACCTACGCCACATCCTGTCAAAAACTACAATGTTTCAGGAACAGATGGCAAAAGCTGTGCATTTTTTTTATGAACTTGCCCCTATATGTTAATTTAATCTGTTTTGTCTTACCATATTTTTATTTTGTTGGCATTATATTTTGTTTTTTAACTTTGTAAAAATGGAGTTCTGTTACAGCTGTCACAACTTGCCAGTCAGCCAATGTTAACCAAATCTGTCACTGTTACGTTAAAGCAATGATCATGTACAGGGCTAAGCATCCTACAAAAGGCCTTGGGAAACTTCTCATCTTTTCTTGGAGTGGAGATGTGAAGATTTTGTGCAAACATTAGAGGTTAACTAGCAAACCATGTTTGCCATTTATTTGTCTCCGAGGTGTTTAAGGAGCATTCTCGTTTCTCTTTGTGCTATTCAGAAGTTCTTGTTTTTGGCACAGAAACGGTACACCGCTAATTAGACTTTAAGAACAAACTGGCTTATGTTGTATGTGAAGTCGGGCGCTAGTTGGTTAAACGTGACTTTTCTAGTATTTCTTCATGAATGTCAAAATTCAAAAGAGCTTCTTGTCACTGCCATCTTGACCCCTCTGCCACAGACAAAAAGACCAGAAGTATAGAAACTCTAACTTTACTAACTTCTGGCAGACTTTGTGGCCAAACATGCATGTGCTTTGTACTGAATCCTGCATGGAAATGTGTTAATTTGACACCATGCAAATGATGTTTATGGCTCTTCCGCTTCAGAGTAAAAAAAAAAAGGTCCCACTTTATATTGTGGCCCTAATACATGTGTACTTACATAGTAACTAGATGTGTACGTAGTATGTAACCACAGTGTAAGTACACATTGATACATAGTATCTAAAGCTCTAATATTTCTGTAACTACACATATTTGTGAATTGTATGTTTAAGTACAAATGTGTTACAGTACGTTGGTAACAACACTTTTTTCACTTCACTAAGTACTTGTGTAACAGGAATTATATAACTACATTTTGTAACAACGATATGTATAAGCTTAATTGGAACGGTTTGATCCAGGGGGTGGACACGGGTAGGTTTAGGGATATGTTTCGAGTTGGTGCGCCACTGTAATACCAGTGTACTTACATTGTAACTCCTCAGGAACTATCCACTTAATTTAAAGTGTAACATTCTGGATGCCGACCACAATTTATATTTAAAGCCTAACTTACTTTGTAACATCAGAGTAATTACATGGTAAATCCATAGGAATTGTTTAATTAATATAAAGTGTAACACTTTCATACCAAAAAGTGATATTAGTCCTGTTACACATTTGCACTTACACATACCATTCTGAGGGTTGTTACATATGTGTAGTTACACAAACGTTAGAGCTGTGGATACTGTGTAACAATGTGTACTTACACTGGTTACATCTAGTTACTGTGTAAGTACACATGTATTAGGACCACTTAATTTAAAGTGGGACCAAAAAAAACAAAAAATAAAGGTAATTGTGAGGTAAAGTTATTCAGAATATGAGAAATAGTCACAAAGGTTGCATTTATGACATATAAAGTCGTAATTCAAGAGATGAATTTGCAGTTGTGATACAAAGTCACATTACACAATACAACATCACAATGTCAAGAAATAGTCACAATTGTGAGTCATATTGTAATAAATAGTCATACTTGTGAGATATAAAGTCACATTGAGATAAATATAGTTTTAACTGTGAGAAATAAAGTCGTAATTGTGAGATATAGTAGAACTGCGAGAAATAGACATAATTGAGATATAAAGTGACAATGCGAAAAATAAAGTTGTAATTGTGAGATATGGTCACATTGCAAGAAATAAAGATGTAAATGTGAGATATAAAATCCCATAGTGAGATTTAAATTCACATTACACAAAATAGTCACAATTACAAAAAATATATCCTATATGCATATATATGCATACACACACACACACACACACACACACACACACACACAAACAAGCTTCCATGTATGTAGGATCTGTTTGTCAGGGTTGTGTTGAGGTCAGAGGTTTGTCCAGGCACTCAGTCATTATCTGTGATTTACGACAAAGTAACTAGTTTCAGCAGATCAGAGTATTTAACTGTTTGTTAACATGCATCATCCTGCTGTAAGTAAAGTCTGAATGGCTGTAGTCTGATCCAGATGTCACTAGTTCCTCCTAGTTCACTACAATACATGGATGCGTTTTAATTTTGCTCGATTCCACAGCAACCACAACATCCTGATGTGAGTTATGAGATCATTTTGACCAGCTGAGCTGATGGAGAACGTGAAGCGCCTCAGCAGTAGGCAGGGGAAGCGGACACACTGAGCCGAACAGGCGCAAAGCCACGGGAATCCGCACACGCTCCAAAGATACAGCTGGTGCAAACACTGGCTCTTAAAAATAACAATGTGCTTTTGCGCCAAGCTAAATGTGCTAATGACAGATCCACACCTTTAAGGACTCTTTTGGGCATTTAAGGGGTGGCGGCGGGTGGGTTGAGGCTTAAGAAATTGGTTTGTCAGCGGGAGGGCCGAGCCAGTGGAAAAGCAGGCGCTAACCGTGCCCGCTCTTTTCACAGCTCGAGAATTCTCTGATGCAGCGAAACGCTAGTCGGTCTGGACGCTGGTCCAGTCATAGCACAGCACATTTTTAATTGAATTGTGCCTTGCAGACGGAGGTTCTAGGCATAGTCGGATTTCATTTCAGAGAGCTGGATGACCGATAGTAACCCACGACAGTTAGGCTTGCAGTATTTAATTGGTGGTGTAATATATTGTTATTGATTGCACCATCACTAAATATTGCAAAAATGCTTCAGAACTGAGGAATTGTCATATATGCAAGCATATATATATAATTTATTTATTTATTTATTTATTTTTTAAATAATGCAATGATTAAATGTGTTATTTATGCAGCTTCTACATGTATATATGTCTTGATAGCTATCATATATGTATCCTCTGCATGTTGCATGCTTTTTTCTAAATTAACATTACGTTTGCATTTGTTTTTCCAGGCTGAATCAGTTCCTTTTATTGCGTTGTCTGATTCAGGATCTGATCTAACTGGTTCATCAGCTTTTGGTACTGATGTCATCGGTGGTCTCAGTGACATTCATTCAGACGTGTTCAAGTGTTATCTATGAAACCACAGACTAAATAAAGCTGTTCATGTCATAGTGGTGTGGGTTGAGCAGGTTAATTCTTAACCATTTCCTCTCTCGGTTACGTTTACTGTAGATACTGTGTCTAATGATCAGGCCCAGACATACTTTTTAACATTTCTGTACATATTTTGGTTACATTTTATTTTGATAGTCGACTTTAGACATTCTACTAACTATAAGTAACTTTGTAAGTACGTGTCAGCTACATGTCAACTAATTCTCATTAATTTGCAATTGCATGTCTACTAACTCTCAGTAGGGTGGGTTTATGGTTAGTAGAATAAGTTGACATATACTTGCAAAGTTTCTCATAGTCAGTATGTTGTGGACCCATCAAAATAAAGTGTTAGAAGATATTAAGCAGACAGTCTACTAATACTCTAATGACTGCTAGTTGACATGTAGTTGCGAAGTTACTTACTGTTAGTAGAATGTCTAAAGTGGACTATCGAAATAAAGTTTTACCCATATTTTGGTTGGAAATATGCAGAATTATGTAAACTAAGCTGAGAGTGCAACACTATTATTGGCAATGGAAATACTATTCAAATTAGAATTGACATGTGTAGAGTCAAAAATGATCAGAATCAAAAGTTTTTGAATATGAATCAAAGGCCTTATCAGATTCATTTTATATTTTCTTCCCAAATTCCATTTTATTCTGTTTTCTATTTTAATTGTTTTTTTTTTAATGGCTTAATTTATGTTAATCATCAAATTGGTAAGGTAAAGTAAAACTTTATTCCATAAGGGAAATTTATGTACCAAACTGCTCTTATACAAAACATACAAAATACTCTTATAAAAACATACATAATAATTCCAATAAATAAACTTGTGATATAATAATACTTAATATAATATAATATAATATAATATAATATAATATAATATAATATAATATAATATAATATAATATAATATAATATAATATAATATAATATAATATAATATAATATAATATAATATAATATAATAATGCACACACACATGATATTGCCCAAAAATGTATACAAACATATGGACATGTTTACAACATGTCTAATCAGTTTAATAATTGAATACAACTTTAACAATATGTTAAAGTTTAAACCCCAAAAAATAAATAAATAAATAAATAAAAATAAAAACACTACTGATTTTTTGGATTTGATATAAATACATAATCAAAAATGGTGGTAATCAAATGAATTCATAAAACTTTATTTAATCAATCTTAAATTAATCATGTGTGAAACTGATTCTTGACTGTGTTATTTCTTAAGTACTGTTTTAATAAAGTGTGTTATTATTATTAGTATTAATATTATTATTTTCATGCTTTTCATCAGTAGTACACAAAACTGCGCTGCTCATGCAGACATCATATTTTAATAGCAGTCTTTTTTCCATTAATTTTCACAGACGTTAGTCCACATTTCGATGTGATTACTTGTACAGCCCAACTTTTGATTTATTCATCCAAAATTTGCCGTGACATTCCGCATTATACTGTAAATTCCATGTTTTATTTTATTTTTTTTGTGATTCCGTCCACATTCTCTGCATCGCTGCAGTCACAGGGCTCTAATAATCAGAATGTGGATTTGTGTACAGATAGCCAGCCTTGTGTAAGACGTGTCCGGCTCCTTTCACTCAGTTGTGTCTTTCTCTCACTCCGGCTCTCAGTTTTACCGAGTCTCTCTCTTTGACCCTCCCTCTCTACCCTGCAGGCCACGCTAAATGAAAGGGCCTATTCTTTTTGCAGAGTCAGTTTGATTCCTGGGCATGCCAGCGTAATGAAGGAGTGATGAGATCCAATGGCTTGGGCCACCAGCCCAGCCCAACTCTCTCTAATTCCTGCCCCCAGCTCTTTCCACCTCATACACACAGGTAACTGTGCACAAACGCCAAGAAATGCGCTTGAAAAATGATGGCAGCAGGAATGACTGCATAGATAAACACTCGCTGGCATAAAATCCACTTTTCAGACCATAACTAACCGTCCTCCGTCGGTAACATCCAAACCCGACCGCAACTGGACCTCAGAGGTTCAGAAGAGCAGCGATGCCGTGCACTCTCAAAATAAGAGCTTGTTTCTTGCCCTTTTCTAGTAATTAGAAGGAAACAGAGACGCCCGTGTACGCTAAGGTTACATCCTCGTCAGTGTTATTGAAGATGTTTTTTTGGAGGTCAGGAGCTGGCGCTGGGTTTGAAGTGCCGTGTGTTAACTGATGGAAGCAGTGTGAATCACAGCGAAACGCGAGGAGAGGTCAGCCGAAATGTAGGATGAAGCTGTGTCACGTACACACACACACACACACACACATGCACACACACGCACACACATGTCCGGTTCAGGCCTGGGAAGCTGAGGTGGCACAGCAAGACAGGAACCTTCTAGAAACAGAAACTGCCACTTTAGACGGCGTAAACGCACGCATAGACATACATGCATAATGATATCGGTGTTTGCACGAGATTGCAGCAACCCTGCGGACTCTCCACGCTGCTGCTGGATTCTAATATTACACTTGGAGGAAATTGTCCAGCTTGATTTCCTGAAATCTCTTCCATCAGGACGCACGAGTGTGACTCGAATTGAAGGGAGAGGGAGAAGGGGAAAAAAATGCACGAGAAGTCTGAAGTGAGAATGGGAAAAAAAAATAATGCTACTGTGAGATATTGTGGGGTGTAACACTAGCTTTATGCGTTTCAGATTAGGGCTCTAAATACCAGGATAGCTCTGTCCCTCCCTTTCGTTTTTTTTCCCTCACTCATGTCACTTTCTTAAGCCTTCTTCCTAACAAGTTTATAAAGCTTTGGAAACAGCACATTTGTTAGAGCTAGAGTTCTCACAAAACCAGCATTTCAGGAGAAACAGCAAGTAACATGTTGAATTAAATGTGAAATTTTAAGTAGTATTTACCGTTGTGAAAAATAAATGTACTTAAATGTATTTATTTCAAGTATACTACAAATATATTTAAGTTTTTATGTACTTAATAAAATACCCTGCAATTGTACTTTTGCTGTACTGATCTAGTTTACTTGTCTGCTAAACTGGAACAACTAATTATGTACTTAATACACTTTAATTGTGCAGAAGTCCAACTAAAAACATACTGAAGTATGTTTGATTGTGCTAAAGTGCAACTATAGCAAGTATGCTTCAGGTCCACTTTAAATATATTACATTTAAAGACTGATTTTTATTCAGAGATCACACAATTGTCATCAGTAGTGACATTAAAACATTTTAGCCTTAATATTAAGAAATGTGCATTGTGCACAAGTAGTACTTCAAATAAAGTTTAATTATAATTTTTATATCAGTAAGTCTCGAGCGGTATGTCAGTAAATATGTTCATAAATTTGAATTATACTTTGTATAAATTCATTGTATTTTAAATATATTACTTTTTACTAGGGCATATATATATATATATATATATATATATATATATATATATATATATACCACATTAATTTTCACAAGTGTCACATAATATATATATACATAAGTATATATACTTTGTGCGACTACTTTTTTAGGACCACTTAGCCTTTTCAAATCATGTTCACAATTTCTGTTTGTTCATATATCCAGTGCCACAAAAATCACCAAGATTTGTAAATAAATAAATAAATAAATAACAATCAGAATATAAAATCATTTGATCTAAAAGACTACCAGAGAGTTAAAACATGAAAATATAACAACATAAATATACAAACTGTATGAAAACATGTTATTTATTTGTGTGTAATATTTATTTGTAATTAATGTCAAATGGCCTGAACTAAAACATCTTAAATTGAGATTATTTTTTCTTTGGTTCATATATTTGCAAATTTGTTAGTTAGTGTTTAATTGAGTGTTCATATTTGCAATTTAAGACAAAAATAGCTTATAAAAATACTTGTAAGCATACTGACAGTAAAAGCTGACAGACTGATGTCTTCACACACTATCGTTGTGCTCGTGTGAGTTGAATGTTTTTCTGCAGCATTAGTGGCTGTTGACGGCTGACTGAAGGTCATTGTTTGCGTCAGCGCTGCACATTAACGTGTCTGATTATGCGCGATTGCTCATACTTATTCAGGACCGAATCCTTACTTTTTGTCTGTTTGGAAGCGGCCGCATGCGTGCATGCATATGTGTGCGTTGCATTTATACGTGTGTGGGTAACGTCCCACCGCCCTAATCCACGGCCCTTGGCGCTGCATTGTACCGCATATTAGACTTGTCATGCAACTAAGTTTGAATTTCTAATAAAAAAAATCCAGAGTCTGAGCTTTTCAAAACAAAACCTTTTAGTAAGCGCTCCGGTATCAGCTGACAGGGCAAATAAACACAGATGAATGTCACTCTATTCCCGAACAGAACTGATGCTGTTTCCAACCCAAAACATCGGCTTGCACTGTAACACGAATGTAAAATAACTCGCTGACCTTCCCAGAATCCCCCAGCTCCATGTCTCATTGCCCAGACGTGCATATCGCAAACAGCTCACATCAAAGCCCTCGACACGGACTCCTTTATTGCTAATAATTGCTGTTTGCTTGGAATTAACACTTTTTAATAAACCCATTTCTGACTGTGCACTCAAGCTAATGTTCACGGTAAATATTAGCAAAGGGTCGCTGACGTCTGCCGACCTAATATGGGGTTTAACGGGCTTAGATTTCCTTTCCTTTCCATAATACAGAAGTGTACAAGGCCTTCTCACACAGGAAGGCAAGGTTAGCATGTGTTGACTAGCGGTGTGAGTCTAGTGACGGGAAAGATGTGACTCACCGTAGACCGTCACACTCAACAAACAACAAGAAAATAAACAAACACATTTAATGAACCGATAAACGAGTGGATATGATTGGATGAGGTTCCTGGAAGTGACTGAAGAGTAGCTGTAATTCTAATATTGTTTTTTGCAAGAAATATATATTGCATATATTTAAAGTATCGTAGATGTTAATCACTACTTACCCTTGTGAAAAATATACTTTCCTTATTACATAAAAATACATTTTAATAGCATACTTAAATGTGAATTGAATGTAATGTTTTCAGATTGATATTTGCTAATAAATGAAAACGTATTCTAGGTTAAATCTATATTAAATGCAATTAGTTATACCTAGGAGTTAAGTACATCTTTATATGTAATTTCATAAATACTTCTATTGACTTTGTAATATGGTTACTTTCAAATAAACTGACATTTATGGTAAACAAAAATATACTTTAATGCCATTTCTGTCGAAATCTGCATGTCGTGTATTTTAATACATTTTGTAATTATACATTTATAATGATTACGATGCAAAATCTAAAATATATTAACTTTATTAACACTTTACAGTTAAAATCAAGTACTTTACATGTGCTTTAGTATGTTAGTCAACACATCACAATAAGTGTAAAGCATGACAAAATATTTAAAATGTACTTTAAATTAAAAGTTTTATTTTTACATTGTTACAAAGTGGACTTTTTAAAAACGTTAAGCAAAGTTAGTGTACACTTAAATGCACTCTTTTTATGTTAATATTATATTATCTGCAAGTAGAGTTTTTGTAAGATAGACTTTTAAGATTTGAGGATGCAATGCAATTAAGTGCACTCCTTTTTCACCAGTGCTTGCACAGTTGAGATAAATGAATGCTAACTGATATTTGCATTAGCATTATTAACCTTTTTTAGAGAGTGTATTATGAAGCTTCATGGTATAGTGTGCACAATGATGCAAACTATCAATGGCCTAAATAAGGATTTTAACACATGAACTTCTCAAATATGTATATCTAAATAACTTTTATTTCTACTACTGCTGAGGGGAAAACACTAGCAGTGGAGGAGTTAGCGTGTTAGCATGTTCCTTTCGTTCCTGCTCCCCCTCTCTCTCTGTGTGTGTCTGTCTCGCTCGTGTTCGTCCCTCCCTCTCTGTTCGAGGTCTGCTGGCCTCTTCTTTGTGTTCAGATGGAGGGCCAGTGCTGTGGGCTTCTCACTGGGTGCCAACCGATGCTATCGCTCTTTCAAAACAGTCTCCTTCCCAGTCTTAGCATATTTCACACGCAGGACCAGGCAGCGTTCGACTGAATTTCTTGTGTTTGCATATACTTATTCATATGGGAACCAAAATCAGAAAACTGGGATTTTAAAAATGCAAAACTAAAGCTGATAATGGCTCAAAGTCGAAATGTCCCATTTTAGTATACACATCAAATTAAATTTACAATATGCATAAACTAAACACTAACCCTAAACACTGTGCACTTATGCACTATGCACTCATTTGTGTAGTAGTGTATGAATTATATAAGGTTATTTTGTCATTCATAAACTGATTCTGATAGCCCATCCCCCTCCGCTACAATGCAATTAAAGTTGCAACAGTCGAGTGCATGAAGTCTTTTTTGTTTTGGTTTGTTGGTTATTTTAGTGCATCATTCGGGTATTTAAAGTGTACTTTTTCCTTTTTTAAATTTTCAGTGTGAACACACTACTCGCATTATTTATATTACAAAATGGCATAAAATAGTGCATTTGTAGTGCATATATATATATATATATATATATACTATTTTTGATAGTCACTATGTTTTACCCTAATATAATTTGTATTTGATTAGAAAAAGGCATTTTCACTCATGTCTCAGACTTCTGGACTCCATTAAGTGAGGCATATGCACATATTTTATATATCATGTTTTTTATTATGTCTAACATTTATTATTTTCATTTTAAGGAGGAAATTTTGAGCTTCATAATTTAATCTTGTGTTTTATTTATTTTTTATTTTAACATTAAGAGCTCATTTGAAGCGTGTTTGTTCTGCCATCCATAAAATGTTGTTTTTTGCTAGGTTTATGACTGACCATATTGCTCCCATTTTACGGTGACATTTTCGTCTGCAGTGAGAAATGGGGGGATTTGTGTTTCTGTCCCAGGCGTGTTCACGAGAAACCACACGCACTCGCTTCTAATGGGAGTCTTCCTGGCGAGCGCCAGCTCATGAACATGGAAACGTGGTTGCCCTCGTCAATCCAAAACCTACAATGCATCTCTCTCAAAGCAGACCGAGCCAGAGGAAAGCGCCGCGTCCAATACGGTCTCCTCGGCAAGTGCCGTGTTTGTTTTATTTCATGATTTTATTTTCCTAGCCTAACTCCCCCTGCTTTTCGGACTATTGAATGCTGAGGCGTAAGTGTTTATCTTGAATTTTTTTGCAAAACGTCTCGCAAAATGAAAATAAAGGTAATGTCACACTGATAATATTTGGAGTGGCAAGTGGGTTGTTTTCCTTTTATTAAATGCTGATTAATATTCAGTGGTAGAAAGGTTAATACTGGCCTTTATTCCCCTGTATCCTGCAGAAAGCTTGCTTTTCTGGGTCTGGGGGCCGAAATGGCAAATGCACGGATGTCTGGTTTAAATTACTGAATAAGCTCAATTTCATTCACATTTTTGCACTTAGTTTTTTGCTGTCTTTTTTTTTTTCAGGGTAGTTGTAATTGTCAAAATTAGGTGTCTTTCACAGTCTGGGAAAACCTTAAACGGAGAAAAGCGGCCTCATTACTTTAGTCGAATTTCCCGGGTTTTTTTCCCCCTCGACACAAACCAGGAGAACTGTTTAATTAGCAGGGAAACAGAAGTGTCGATGGTGAGACGCACACGTTCACGGTCTCAGACGTTCCACAACACAGTGTGATGAAAACTGCGATGATGAGACGGTAAAATTAAGGCAACCCCTCTGATTCACATGTAGTTATACTGTGGTGGCGGTCGGCTTGCCAGGTTGGCCTCCAATCCTCCCACAATGAATCATACAGACCCATTACCAGAGTGGGTGGGGTTGCCAGTTCAGAGTCTTTTTCATTTCCAAAATTGTGATCAACCGTGTTAACCATCTCCACATCGCACCTAATGCTGCTGGTTCGATGCTCCAAAACACAGCTCCACATCACAGCCTCCGTATTCAGCTTTCAAATCGGTGGGCATTTTTTAGAAAATATTTTGAAAATGTCATCTGAAGGTCTGTGGGCAACATACGATCTCATGGCTCTGGTTGTGACTCACGGGTGACCATATAGTGAGAAGTTAGAGGTGTCCTGGAAGAACTCAGTAACAGAAGCCTGTATTTTGACAGCTTTTCTTAGGTTTCCTGAAGGAAAAAGTGATAAAGCCCAGGTTTCATCAGTGCTGAGTCACTTACCAAATTGCTGTCACCCTTTGTGATTCTCTAAGAGGAACAGTAACAAGCCCTCCGTCACTAAGAGTTAAGTGAGGTGGTGGGAAGCACAGATGCAAAATGTGTGCTCTTATGAGGTTATTTATTGATTTTGTTTGAAATGTTGCTCCGGGTTTACTGCTGGTAAAAGCTACCTGAGGGACTACCATTGCACAGTTTAAATAATTGATAAAGCTCAGAAATGCAAAATTATGAATTGAATACTAAACCATTCATTTTCAAGTGCTGTCATTTATGTGAATAGATAGATGTACGGATGGACAGACAGATAAATAGATATAAAGATAGAGAGAAATGGACGGACGGATGGATGGATGGATAGATAGATAGATAGATCAATGGATGGACGGACGGACGGACGAACGAATGAACGAACGTACGGATAGATAGATAGATAGATAGATAGATAGATGCAGACAGACAGATAGATGGATGGACGGACTGATGGATGGATGGATGGACGAACGGATGTATGGATAGATAGATAAATAGATGGATGGACAGACGGACGGACGGACGAATGAATGAACGAACGTACATATGGATGGATGGATGGATGGATGGATGGATAGATAGATAGATCAATGGATGGATGGATGGATGGATGGACGGACGGACGGACGAACGAATGAACAAACGTACATATGGATAGATGGATGGATGGATGGATGGATGGATAGATAGATGGAGACAGACAGATAGACAGATAGATGGATGGATGGATGGATGGATAGATAGATAGATCAATGGATGGATGGATGGATGGACGGACGGACGGACAAATGAACAAACGTACGGATAGATAGATAGATAGATAGATAGATAGATAGATAGATAGATAGATAGATAGATGGATAAATAGATGGATGGATGGATGGATGGACGGACGAATGAATGAACGAACAAACATAAAGATAGATGGATAGATAGATAGAGAAATGGATGGATAGATAGATAGATAGATAGATAGATAGATAGATAGATAGATAAATAGATAGATAGATAGATAGATAGATAGATAGATGATAGATAGAGAAATGAATGGACAGACAGATAGATGGATGGATGGAT
This sequence comes from Acrossocheilus fasciatus, assembly GCA_036784905.1. NCBI lineage: Eukaryota > Metazoa > Chordata > Actinopteri > Cypriniformes > Cyprinidae > Acrossocheilus > Acrossocheilus fasciatus. The sequence continues at coordinate 1,692,768 of CM071949.1, read as the reverse complement.
GGATGGATGGATGGATGGATGGATAAATAGATGGATGGATGGATGGATGGATGGACGGACGGACGGACGGACGGACGAATGAATGAACGAACAAACATAAAGATAGATGGATAGATAGATAGAGAAATGGATAGATAGATAGATAGATAGATAGATAGATAGATAGACAGATAGACAGATAGACAGATAGACAGACGGATGGATGGATGGGTTTTCTGAGCAGTCTTACAGCAGCTGGTTGAGTGAGTCATGAAGTGGTGAAGTGTGTTCAGCAGATCTTCTGTCTGTGAGACTCACCCATGTTTCCGTCTGTCACTTAATAGTCATACAAGACTGTCTTGTTCCATATTTCCACCTTTCCACCTTAAACATACCTAACACTGCTGGCTTGTAAGAACTGGTATTCAGCAAATGCAAGTCTTACTTTTCCACACTTCTCTATAAGTTTGAGATACCTGCAAAAGCATGATCTTCCAGAACCAAACGACTGTTTCTGGTCGCATGTAGAAATGTACTTGTTTGAAGTTACAGGACTGAATGTGAGTAAACTAACTACAATGATAAATCTCTGCTGGATGTCGTACAACCGCTTTAGCTTTAAAGGAGGCAAAGTGTCTGAAAGCATGAAAGCGCCTGAAGCGTTTACTGAATGTTGGTAAACATGTGGGTGGGGTGACCAGCAAAGTATATAGAAGCTCTGCTACTTTTTAAAGCTGTGCCTACTGTAGGACCACCTACACGCTGGCATTTACAGCCAAAGCTGATTGCTCTTTTTGGAGGCAGTGCAACATATATGCAATTTCTGGATTAGACATTGGTCCAAACATACAGAACAACATCCCTTCTGCACTTTCCAGAAAATTTTCAGAAAATTTTGGTGAAATCATGAATGACTCTGTGCACATAAAGTCTAATTCTAGCCATTTTGGTTCCTGCATTCACAGGCCGTAAACATCTAATGCGTCACTTGTTAGATTTTGTCATTTGGAGCTGTGGCCACTTGTGGCAGTCAAGTGAGTGTGAAATGGAGGATTTAAAAATGATGCAAGTGTGTCACGAAGTGCTGAAATACAACATCACGCCAAGTTATTTATTCCATGCTTGGAAATTCATTGTCTGCTACTCTTAAGAATATTGTACTTCCTGAAGAGACAAATCACACATTAAAATATGAAATAAAAATACAATATAAAAATAATAATAATAATAATAATAATATTAATAATGAAAATAAATATTAAATAAAATAAATGAAACATTAACATTCAAAAGCAAATAAATTAAAATGTTTAATGAAAATTAAAAATCACATTCATTCATTCATTATAGTTGTAATCTAAATATGTTTATGATAATCTATGCACATATATAGGAAATACATTCACTCTTCCAAAAATTGGGATTGGTAAGATTTTTAATGTCTTTGAAATAAGTATCTTGTGCTCACTAAAACTGAACTTATTTGATATAAGTTATAGAGTAAAAACAGCAATATTGTGAAAATTGAATAAATACTGTTTTCTATTGTAATTTATTTTAAAATGTATTTTATTCCTGTCAAAGCTTTGAATTTTCAGCATCATTACTCCAGTCTTCAGTGTCACATGATCCTTCAGAAATCATCCTAATATGCTGAGTTTGTGACATCTGCCATTCTGAACCAGCTGAAATAATCCCCCAGCATGCTTTGCTACAGACTGCAGGTAGCACCATGTACAGTACCTGGCTTTCCAACCTCTCGTAAATTTGCCACATTGTTTTTTTTATAAAAGCTAAAAGAAAAAGAAAGAAAACTAAATGCTGAAAGGGATACTTATGCAACCTTTATGCATTAGTGAACTTTATTTTTATGAGGTTTAAATAAGTTTCCCCGGGGCAGCTGTAATTTGTGGTTTATTTTCGGAACTTTCGCACATGTATTCTGATGTTTTACTGTTTATCTTCTCGCAGTGCCGTTTCACCGCGAGGACGGCTGGTGCTCATTTAGTTCACAACATATGGATCGCAACAGACGATCAGATGTGTCAGATGAGTGTTCTGGCACTCAAATGCATGCAAAATCCAACATTTAAGAGATGCCAAGTTGCCAAGGCTAACACTTCTTTTGCATCTTTTTAACTTTTAACCAAACATCACACACTTAATTACTGGATCAAACGATGCCAAACACATACTGAGATGAGAAACCTCTCATTTAACTAAGGCTGGATGACCTGTGAGCTCCAAGATCTCTGTACTTTACATATGTTCATTTCTTCCAGATTCACAATCCCGTAGCACAAACTATCCCATCATTCCTGCCTCAGCCAGCTGTCTGCTCACTGAGTCTGCAGGATTACCCAAATCACATCCATATGGATGAGTGTGTGTGAGCGACAGACACACAGAGAGAGAGATGTCCAAAATAGTATATGCTTACCATGTTAAAGCCAATCAGCTTCATCGTGAGGCAATGACATCATAAACCTGAAATTCCATAGCTTGCGGTCGTTGGCAGAACCTGTTTGTGACGTTTTCATGAGAGTTGGTCAGACAGGTAAACCTGGTCGAGAAACTTTATCCATTTGACCGGGTAAATGAACGCTGGTGACTTTCACACAGGTGTGCAGTAACGGTAGAATCAAGACTAAATGTCGGCTCGGATTGCAGACGTAATCGTTTAATGTGCATCGATACCTATATCAGATACTACAAATGTGCTTGATTAATGCTGTCTAGGAAATCGTTAGTGAAGTGGGATGCACACACCCGGGGGATTTCAGGAGAACTGTGTGTGTGTGCGCCAATAGACGAAAATCCACAGTATCAACTATCTGTGGGAATGTGAAAAAATATCACTTGGCTCCTCAATTGAATGTTGAAAAAAAAACATCAGACTGTGAAAACTGGGTGTCTGTTGACATGCTGAGGAAAGAGGTATAACATGCACCATCCCGTCATACGGAAGCCCAATTCCACCTCGAAGTAAAAAGTTAATGGAAGCCTAATTTATACAAGCTACATGAGAAAATGTAAGGGAGGGAGGAAAAAAAAGTTGCAATGAAGAGAAATTAAGTTGCAATTGTAAGATATAAAGTTACAGTTTGGAAATATTAAGTTGCAATTGTGAATACATTTGTAATTACAAGAAATAAATCAACAATTAGGAGATGCAAACTAACAATTACAAGATGAAAAAGTCTCATTTTGAGATGTCAAGTCACAGTTACGATAAAGTCTGAATTGAAAGTTGCAACTATGAGGAAAATTGGCAATTACCAGAGATCAAGTCATAATTACTATTGTTGAAATTATGAGGAAATTGTCGCATTTGTATGTTGCAATTGTTGCAGAAGTCACTGTTGTGAGATATAAAGTCACAGTATAAGATGCAAGTCACAATTTGGAAATATGAAGTCACAATTGCAATAAATTTGCAATTACAAGAAATAAAGCAGCAATTAGGAGATACAAAGATGCAAACTAACAATTACAAGATAAATAAAGTCACCATTATGATAAAGTCTGAATTGAAAAATTCTTATTTGCAACTGTGGGTAAAAAGCAATTATGGCAATTATGAGATATAAAGTAACAATTGGAAACTGTGAAGTCGCAATTACGATAAAGTCACAATTACAAGAAGTAAAGTTGCAATTATGAGAAATAAAGTCACAATTAGGAGATATGAAGTTGCAGTTATGAAAAAGTCACAATTATGAGATAAAAAGTCACAATTATGATAAAGTCTGAATTATGAGGGAAAAAGCTGCAATTGTGAGAGAAAATTGACAGTTATGAGAATTATGAGATATAAAGTCATTACAACAGTCGAAATTACAAGAAATAGTCACAATTGTTAGAAAAAGTCACTGTTATGAGATATAAAGTCACAATTGGGAACTGTAAAGTCACAATTATGTTAAAGTCTCAATTGCAAGAAATGAAGTTGCACTTATAAGAAATAAAGTTAAACTTAGGAGAACGTCACATTACGATAAAGTCGGAATTATGAGAAAAAAAGTTGCAATTTTGAGAAGAAAAGTGGCAACTTTGAGAAAAAGTGACAAGTATGAGATAAAGTCATAATTACAGTGGCGTCACAATTGTTTGTTGCAATTGTTGCAGAAGTCGCTGTTATGAGATCTAAAGTTACATTGTGAGATATAAAGTCACAATTGGGAACTGTGAAGTCAGAATTTTGATAAAATCACAAGTACTAGAAATAAAGTTGCAATTATGAGATACTGTATGAAGTCACAATTATGGCATCAGGCTTCCATGTTTTCATACTAAAGAAGTGCTTTAAGATAACAGATGATTATTTTTTATCAATCTATTTTTCATTTATCTATCAGTTTTTAATGTTGAAACGTTGATTTATTTCTATTATTATTATTATTATTTAAAGATTCTTCTTTCATCTGCCTACCTTTTGCATATTTTTTTGCAGTAACATTCACACATTCTCACACACACACACACACACACACACACACACACACACACACACACACACACACACACACACACACACACACACACACACACGCACACTGCCTGGTAGGTTGCTTTTGCAGATCTGCAGAGCGTTGCCAAATTCACCCTTGCCAAGAGGTAATTGTTTCCACATTGTTCCGTATATTACAGTCCCTATTTTGGCCTGAGAAGGTTGTTGCGCCCTCTTCTCTCCAGACTACCCCGTCTCTCTGTTTGCCAAACTTACCTAACATATTAATATAATTTGGTTAATACGCAAGTGTAAAATTGAGAATATATCGCTCATAGCGTTTAGCTTCGGGCAGCGCTACCCATCCGGCTTTTCCAAAACTAACAGACATCCTGGAATACTTCCTAATTGCTCCTCCACCATGCCAGGGGTGCATTTCCATATTAGCTGAAAATAAATAAATAATACAAAACACGATTCTTCTTCATTAGGAGGCTTTCACGACGCGCATGTCGTCAGAGGAGTCGTGCACCGAACATTTGGTAAATATGTTTTCTCTGTTGCGGAGGGAACAGGCAGACCAGGTTCTGCTTGGCTGGGATCGGTTGGGTTTTGTAGAGCAGCTGGTGTAATAGGAACCAAGACGGTTCCACTGCAGCTGCCTGGCTCAGGAACCGATGTCTCGGACCAACCCGCTCTATCATTAACCAACCACAGCCCACTGATGTGGGGCTAACAGTGATGTTGCCGGCATACCGCCACGCCTACTGATGATTGAGCGGGATAGAGGCATACGGAAAGAGGAGGGGAAGCCCGAAAGGATTTGGGGTTGGATTTAGGAGCGAAACTCTTGGCTCGGAGCTGCTGGCATGTGTGTTGGACGGCGTTCATAACAATGCCTCTAAGCTCAGCTCGCACACACACAAAGTTCCCTAGTCTGCTTCCAGGAAAGGCAACTTTCTCTGCTGCGTTCGCCTTTCTTGAAGTCTTCTCACCTGTTTGAGTTTATTGTCAATTTAGTATTGAACATCCTCTGTAAATAAACGATTCCTCTCCCACTGCAGTCAAAGGGCTCCACCGACCAACCTGCTGTACTGCGCTCACATCTGTTTTAGTTTTTCTGATCATATGGTGAAAAATACAAACAGTCTTCAAGCCATATGTGCTCCTGAGTCATCAGACTTAAATGTGCCGCATAACATATTCAAAAGTAATGCAAAAGTTGCAAACTAGAAGCAGGGATTAATTACACTGCAGCTGTACAAATGTTTTCACATTAACAATTCAAATGAGCAAGAGTATGCGATTTTAATTTTTTTATGTTATGTATACAGCAAATATCTTGAGGACTATGAAATGTGCAAATGCTACCTTGGTCATTCTACAAACGGGTGCCATTTGTGTCCATTTTAAATACATCAACATGAATCCAGTAATAATGTAATGTTTTTTTTTTTTTTGGGCTTGTTCCCATTCCCTGTGCTTGCAACTTCTTGCTTTATTAACAGGTATATGGATTGCAGATTTTCTTTGATATGCACTACCGATTTTTTTAATGAGTCACTAGGGCTATATGTGTTTGATCAAAAATACAATAAAATCAGTAATATTCTGAAATATTTTTACAATTTAAAATAACAGTTTTCTATGTGAATATATAATTAAAATGTAATTTATTTCTGTGATCAAAGCTGTATTTTCAGCATCATTACTCCAGTCTTCAGTGTCACATGATCTTCAGAAATCGTTCTAATTTGCTGAAAAAAAGTACAAACTTTAAAAAAAAATATTATTTCATATTTTTGACTGGTAGTACATTTTTTTATTACAATATTATCATATTTTTATTTTATGAAAATGAATGACATCATTATACTTTCACGCGCTGAAAAAAGTTTGCTCACTTATTCATCGTTTTTGTTTTATCTTAAAAAAACAAAACAATGCAATTCATTACACGTTTCATAGAATGTTTAAAACAAAAAGCTACTTTAAAATTCGCTAAAACTCTCTACAGTGCTTTAAAATTGAACTAGAAAAGCCACCATTTCACAGAATGACGTGTTGTTTGTTGGGTTTTTAATGATACGCTTTCATGCAGCCAAGCTAAAATGTAATCTCAGTGTCATCTCTTGACTACTTCCACTCCTTCTCTCTTCCTGCGATAATACCACACACTGTCCTCAGCCACAGAGTAATGCCAACAGCTCACCAGAATCCCCTTTCCTGCTACAATCAGGTGCCTTCGTGTAAGCTGTAATCATGGCCCGGTTTGGTGGTAAATCTAACAGGGATTCAAGGTGAGAGAAGTTAATATGATTCACAGGCTAAATTTAGCCTCTTTGTCATGCTGCTGATGGACTTTTTGCATAAAGAGTGTTGATTCAGGCGATTTAGCCCCTATAGCCACTGTTGCTTCTTTTTATGATAGCTGTTTTTACAACACTCTTGTTGTTTAAACACTCAATTTACATCTTAGTCTCTGGAAAAAAAGGGCCTGATGCTTAAAAATGCATGAAACTATCCAAGTGTGCTTAATTTGCACTTGTTGTGTGCTTCACAAGTATATATAAAACAGCTTTACTTGCTGATAATGTTATTTAATAAAACGCCACTTTTTAGAGAGTACATTATCACAAGTATGTTTCTTAAGTATACATTTAAGTACACTTTTAAATAGTGTAATAATGCCAAATTAATAGTTTTAAAGTATAATTTAAATCATTGTTTTAATAATCTTTTGCCATGCTTAAAAGTGCACTTATTTTGATGTGCTGACTAACATACTAAAGCACATAAAAAAGTACTTGATTATAATTTTGTAGTCTTATTTGATATTAAAGTTAACATTTTATGTATACTGTTGCAACTTTATTACTATGGCTGCATTTTTTAGTGTTATGTAAAAAACTAATTAAACATGATGCAAGACTATCAGAATAAAGTTGCGATATTTTGAGAATAATAGCATTGTGAGATTAAACTCGTAATATGAGAATAAAATCATAATATGAGGATAAAGTCTTAAGAGATTTCAACTTATATAATTAATGATGAAATTACATATAAAGATGTACTGAAGTTCTGAATAAGTGGGTCAAAAACAAAGCACTTTTAAGTTCCACTAATTGCATTTGATATAAACTTAAATACATTTTAACATTTCAACAAATACTTGCTGAAGCGTACTTCTTTTTCACAAGCCATAGACTAAAGAAATGTTCAGCAGTGTTGGAGGTAACGCAGTACAAGTAATCAGATTACTTTTTTAAAGTAACTAGTGAAGCAACACATTACTTTAATTTAGAAGGAAATATCTGAGTTACTTTTTCAAATAAGTAATGCCAGCTACTTTGTTTCCCATGTATTGACTGACAGCTCTCCTGTTGCCATGTTGAGAGAAATCGGGCGTAGGCAGAGGCGTTGTGTGAACATTATATTACTGTAGTTCTAGACTATATATGAACATATATTTACTATATATTTACATACATCTCACCTGCACAAAAACAGATTCAGTGTTCCTCAAAATGAATAAAAACTGCCAAATGCAAACTCAGAATGTTATACAAACCTGCAATAATTAAATGTTAAATAAGACAAATATAATTCATGTATTTAATCCCATTTTATTAACCAATGTCTTTGCTACTGACCTTCGATGATCCAATTCAACCATACTAAGCAAAAATGACACGTGTTTAAATTTTGTTATTGCTGAATATTGTCGAACTCTCTTCTCCTGCGTCATATTCTTCATGCAATTTGTTTGAGCGGCGCCCTCTAATGCACTGTAAAATAATAATAATAATAATAATAATAAGGAAAGTTGAACAAACTTAAAAGTTTAAGGCAACCAGCTTCGGCAGATTTTTGAGTTTTCTTAACTTGTTATTTTAAGTTTATACAACAAATAGTTGAGAAAACTCAAAAATCTCCTAAAAAAATAAGTTGAGAAAACTCAAAAATCTGCTGAAGCTGGTTACCTTAAACTTTTAAGTTTGTTCAACTTTCTTTATTATTATTATTATTATTATTATTATTATTATTATTATTATTTTTTACAGTGCAGTAGAGGGCGCTGCTCAAACAAATTGCATGAAGAATATGACGCAGGAGAAGAAAGTTTAACAATATTCAGCAATAACAAAAATTAAGCACGTGTCATTTTTGCTTAGTACGGTTGAATTGGATCATCGAAGGTCAGTTTTTTTTACTTTTCTTTTTTTTACAGTACAGATGAGGATTTACATTTCCTTCAGGCGTATTCATGTCACTTTTGGTGTGAAAGGGCTTTTACATTTGTAAAAGAAGAACTTTTTTTATATTAAAAACAAACAAGCAAGCCCTGCCCAGATTTAAAAAGTAACTCAAAAGTAACGTAACATTAATTTTCATAAAAAGCAATTCGTTAGTAGTAATGCAGTATTGAAATGCATTGCTTTAAAACGTAACTTTCCCCAACGCTGATGCTCAGTATAATGCAAGAGTGTGTTAGCATGTTTGTGGTGTGGTCCGCTCCTGGCGCGGTGACGAATTGCACCCATAGTGCTGCGTGACAGTGGGCGCCTGCAGTGATTGCCCTCCAGCACTCATGCAAACCTACAGCTGAGGGCCAGAGGCCTGCTGGGACGCCGGGCTCATCTGGTTCTTCTCTCCGGCTGCCAAGCTGACACGCAGTTAAGTCACTGCAGAGACGCGGCGAGGCGGAGAGTGTGGCGTTGCTGGTGGCGTGGGCGACCACCTTTGAAGACATAGTATTTTAAGTGAAGACTGAGCACCCTGTTGTCATTCTCTGCTGGTTTTACGGTGACCTCACTTCAGATTTGCGGCCCGTAAACATGCTGCGCTCTGCTTCATGTCATTGCATGAAAAGTCTATCGCTGCTCTGAAGATGTGAGCTTTCTCACAAATCTTAGGATTTCCTCGCTTAATCCCTAAAATGATTCATAATGTATTACTCATGTTGTAAAGTAAATGTTTCTCTCATTTCCAAACCTGCTGTTCAAACCGTAATCTTGGGCTTTTACAGTCATGACTCTGCAAAACAATAAAATCACACACAATTCACTAAAATCCTCCTGATATAACTTGAGAAAACAATTAGTTTCTGACTATTTAGATCAGGGATTCCCAAACATTTTTTCCTGCTGAATCCATTAGATGCAAAATATTTACTAGAAGCACCTCGTCAGATTTGAAGTTATATTTCAATAAAGTAGTGACACATTTGCATGTTCATCTCTGCTGTTGACTAATGGTCACACCACATAGTGTTTTATTTAAAATGATTTATATGTAGAGCTGCATTTGATGAATGAACAAAGTGCTGCTCTTCACTCGCAACAGACTGAATTTGTCTTTAATTAAATCACTGCCTTTGATTGGATAATCGCAATTTGATGAGGTATATCGCCATTTTAGTTTCATTTTGATTAATAGTGCAGCCCCACGTTAATGTTACACTCCTAAAAATAAGGGTTCCAGAAGGGTTTTTTTTATAGCCATGCAGTAAAAGAATCAGTTTGGGTTCTTTTAAGAACTGATCACTGAAAGGTTCTTTGTGAAAACAAATATGGTTCCATTTGTGCAATGACAATATTCCACAGACAGGGTTTCTACAAGTTTCATGAAGGTAAAATTAAGACTTAAAAAAAAAATTTTTTTTTTTTAAAGACCAAGTAAAGAAAATTTAAGGACCAAATTGAAATTACACAATAAGTCAAAAGGAAAAAAAAATAAAAAAAAAATCTAATAACATTCTTAAATCAAGATACATTTACTTAGGAAGGAAGATATTAAGTCATGTTTTGAAAAATCAAAAATGTAGTGAGTTAATGTTTAAAACAAGGACACGCATCTCTCAGTGGGTTCAGAAAAAAACTCGCTTCCCCTTTGAATTAAGTTTATTTTGACACCATTGGCAGATTGTTTTCTTGTTTTAAGCACAAACTCACTTTATTTTGATTACATTTCTTTTCAGATATTATAACCAGATTTAATATCTTAAGTCATTTTGCTTCTCAAGTAAATGTGTCTTGATTTAAGAATGTTTATGTAATTGTTTATGTACTGGGGACAGAAATAAAAAAAAAAAGAGCAAAAAAACAAATTAATTAATTTAAAAAAAAAAAAAAAAGAAATATATATATATATATTTATTATTTTTTTGGTTAAATTATATATTACATTTAGTTATTTAGCAGACGCTTTTATCCAAATTGACTTACAAATGAGGACAATAGAAGCAATCAAAACCAACAAAAGAGCAATGATAGGCAAGTGCTATAACAAGTGTATATTTCTTCTTATTTATTTTGTTTTAGAGTGTATATTCGATTTCATAAGCTTTTCATCAACTGTCGAACCCCCGTTTGGGAAACCCTGTTTTCTTTTCTTTACCCTGTACGTGTGCACGCATGTGGCAGCAGCGGCGATGTTTATCCAGGCGTAATTGGAGCGCCGCTCGATTCTGTTGTACCCTAATCTCCTCTCTGGCAATCTGTAGCTACACATGCCCTGACCCTGATTAACCCCGCACTTGGACTCTACAGAAACACAGTAGTGTGCGCTGGCCAGACCTCCCCCACTAATTTGGACTGACACCAGCACCAGGAACCATCAGCCGCTGCCCCTCAGGTCTGCAAACGAGAAGACGACTTTAAGTCGAACGGGGTTATTTCCAGAAATGGCCTCTAATTGCTTAAGTCTTAAATGATGTGTAATTGTCCTTTTTTCGAGGGGTTAAGGTAATAGAGGTAGGTGAGAAGTGAAAGACTCTAGTCTTCTCCAGCTGTTTAATAACAGGCCAAAGTGAGCAAACCACGGCCGCGAAGTTAGCCAGAGCTCGTGTTGGATGAATATTGGGTTCCTGAGAAGTTTATTTTTGTAAATGTCCAAAACAGTGTGGAGATTGTGAGGAAACGCGCGGATAGGCTTGGCGTCAGTGTGCTGCTGTTTCTGTAAAGTATGTTGCTCACCTCATGCTGGCAACTGGCCGCCAACTTGACACAAATCATTATGTTATAGAACGTTACGCATTCATTTATTAATACGAATATAGCATGTGGAGCATTCGAAGGCTTGCTGCGAAAAAATATCACATTAACGCGAAGAAATAAATCAAATAATGATTGATATTGAGTCCTACAGGTAAGAGGAAACAAATTTTCCACCTTCTCAGTCTGAGCATTATCCAGAACCACGGTCCAAAATTAAAACTTGCCAAGAGCCAAATCCGAATAAATAAAATGTTTTTCTCGCCTGCTAGACAGAAACTGGTTCAACGGTTGGTTCAACAAAAATAAAAAATAAAAACAATAATTATTTCATGATTTACTTACATCATTTACACAAAATGATATGTTTTAAGAATGCACTGCTCATTTGTTTAGTCATATGCAAGAAAGCAAGCAAATAAATTAATAAATAGAGAGATAATGATAATATATGCAAGCTATATATATATATATATATATATATATATATATATATATATATATATGCAAGCTATTATATTATATTATATTATATTATATTATATTATATTATATTATATTATATTATATTATATTATATTATATTATATTATATTATATTTTTTCTATGGGAAACAAAGTCAAGTGAACAATGCCAAGGTAGTTTCATGTTGAAAACTGTTTTGCAGATTAATATTTTTGTGGAAACTGTGATACATTTTTTTTTTTCAGGATTGTGCAATGAATTCAAAACAGTAAAAAAAAAAAAAAAAAGGTATTTATTTGTCTTTACGTCACTTGTGATCATTGTAATGTGTGTTTGTTAAATTAAAGTATCAATTTCTTTAAAAAATGAAAATAAAAATGAATGAATGAAAAAACAAACAAACACAAAAGGTTAAGTGAAGAATGCAAATGTGTTTAATGGTTATACACAATCATAAATGAATGAATGAATTAATTAATTCAAATTAAATCAAATATCCAAGCAACAAATATTATTAGTTTTACATTAAAATTGTGGATCCTGTCCAGTATACATGCCATCAACCAAAACCTATCCACAAGGTATTTGCAGTATAAGCCCAGGGACAACGTGCTAAAGTCATCACCATCCGTACATGAAGCTGATAATAGCCGCTCTCAGCTGGGCAAACCCTCCGTTTGAGCTTCTCTCCTCTGCATCCCCCTCATCTCTTTATCCTTTTCTTCATTTGGATGCTTTCACTGGTTTCTAATCCTTTTTTCCCTTGGCTCAGGACGGCAGGTGAAGCGTCCAAGTGCGTTTCAGGGATGGCTGCCTATTATTCCTCAGCTAAGCGAAGGCATGGGAACGCTCGCTGCTCTCGTCTGCTCCCGGATTTTAGTGCCGCTTATTGATTTTCCAGTCTTAGGGCCAGACTGTGTGGTTTCAGCGCTCCAAGTTCTTCATGCATCTCCAGCCGCAGAACTGGAGTTTGCGGTAAAGACCTGGCATCGGTTCGGCTGCACGCCTGTTATGGGTCAATGTCTTCCTCATCGCCCTCTCCAGAGCTCAAAGGTCTGCTTTGTGCTCAACTGTTTTAGACAAGGTACATATTTTGCAATCAGAGTGTATATTTACTGTCATTATCAATGCATTTACCTGTGATTGGATACAATGCATGGACACAGAGAGACAAAAAGAGGGAATGAGAGTTGCATACGGCGCTGTAGCGCATGCAGCGGGTCCCTGCTTTAAATCAAGCGGCCTGACGTCTCTCTCAGTGGCTAATTAGCGCAGAATGGCCGGGCTTTGATTGTAGGAAGTGCTGAGGGATGCTGGGGGCCGGACAAAAGCCCAGCTCTCTGATCAATCAAAGCCCTGACAGGCCTGTCCTATTAAACCGTTCCTCTGAATCCTGATCCGTCATTCTGCTTCTTCAGAGCCACTCGACGGAGCACGGCCACTGCATTATACTCAAGCACAGATAAGGCTCATTTAGTGCTTATTGGTGTTGCACATCATTGATTTCTTTGATATTTAGTCTCAACAGTTGATGGTCCGTGTTTCCTCTACTCTCGGCCCATCATTCAGTGCTTTTCCTCAGGCTCATGCTTCTATGTTAATCAATGGCCACAAAGCTTTAACTATCTTCGTAATTAAGATTTTTGAAAAGGAACTCTCTTCTGCTCACCAAGGCTGCATTTACTTGATGAAAATTGCCATTAAAAACTGTAATAGTTTGAAATATTATTACAATTCAAAATAGCTGTTTTCTAGTTTAATGCATTTGGAAATATAATTTATTTCTGTGATGTGCAGCTGTATTTTCAGCATCATTACTGCAGTCTTCAGTGTCACATAATCTTCAGAAATCATTCTCATATGCTGATTTGCTGATAAATTATCATCAGTTATTATTGGTGCTCAGTTATTAATAATAATGTTTATTATTACCAATGCTGAAAACAGTTTTTGCTGCTTCAAATTTTTGTGGAAACTGTGATACATTTTGTTTTTCAAGATTCTTTGATGAATAGAAACTCAAAAGATCAGCATTTCTTTGTAAGAGAAATCATTTGTAAGGTTATAAATGTCTTTACTGTCACTTTTGATCAATGCAATGCGTCTTTGCTGAATAAAAGTATGCATTTATTTAAAAAAATAAAATAAAAATAAATTTGTTTCACAATTATACACTTTTACTGTATTTCTGATACATTTTTGATCAAACAAAAAATTCCAAATTTTAAGATATTTATTTAATGATTTATTTATTTTGAACGTTAATACATATTAGCACTTATATAAGCATACAATATTATTTAGTTAGTTAGTTTTGGACCCCATTGACTTTTACTGGACAAACACAGTAGAAACATTCTTAAAAATATCTTCTTTTTGTTCGACAGAACCGAAGGTTTTAACGACATGAGGGCAAGTAAATGATGAACAGAACTTTCGTTTGTGGGTAAATCGTCCCTTTGGCTCTCATACTCCATTGCTAATATAACCAGGCAGTATGCTTTGCTATTGTTAAAATGGACATTTATCTGCTGTGCTGTATTTGACTGTGACACATCACCTTTAAAACATGGTGCAAGAACCTCAAACATGATTGTGCATGTCCTGCAGCACATAGCTTGTATTTGGTGCTGCTCACATCTTTGCTATGTCAAAGGACTTTTACAAGCACAAACACTGGCCTGCGATGTAAATCACTATTTAATGCTCTACAATCAATAGGGCTGTGCAGCTGATTATATCTAATATTTGTTTGCCTTAAAGCATTCCTGGCATAAATGCAAACAACAAGGACCGATAACGATGACAGATTTGTCATCAGGACTTTACCTGAGAGATTACCCCATACTGACGGATGACTTCACATCAACACCTGCACATCTAGCGTTCCCTGCGCTCACTCGGAGAAACATGCTGACAGAAAAATGTCGTCATGAGAAGCTTTATTACATCTCTGAGGGCCAAAAGGTCATGACCAATCTAAATTTCATTTATTTGTGAGTTGAACCCGGACTTTTAATCGCCAGGTCTGCATTGCATTGCACTAAATAATGCTTTGTGGACTGTAATGAATTAATTCTCCTTTACTGTCGAGTGTTTTATTGCATGCCTATTTTAATATATTTTTAGTTTGCAAATTATTTTCAACTGGTGTGAAATAGTTCAATAAGCTAATTAAGTCCCATAAACTCTTCCATAGAAGGAAGACATAAATCCGACTGGACGTTTGGAGGGGAAAGTTGGCCCGAAATAGTTTGTTGACAAACAAGATTTAATGTGAAATCTTAGAGCGACAGGGTCAGAAAAACAGCAACAGCTTGAGAGTGGGCTGCGAGGGCGCTGCGGTTTTCCATGGGGTGTGTTGACACACTTGTAGCCGGGTGTTTCATCAGCTCACGCTCCAGCACAAACACACACACGTGTGGTCTCACTCTAAACATGTCAGCGCTGGACGCTGGCCGCGCATGCAACGCAACAACGCCTCAGTGAGCCGCAGCTGAAGCCTTACGTTCAGAGCGGGAATGCCGCAGCATTATCTGCAGTATTTGCATTTTTGAAATGGATGAATTGCTCGTGTGGTTGCAAACCAAAATGACAATTTGAAACGCCTCGCTCGCACCATGTGTCTCTCAAAGTATCTCAAATCTGTGACTGAATCTACACAGTGTGTATGCTAGCATCTCCATTAGTACTGCAGTTGCTTTTTTTTTCCCGTTTATTTATTTTTAAGTTTTTCATGTTTCACTCAGTCAGTTTAAATTATTTGATGTTTGCATCATCACTCAAAAACGTTCACAGGTCTGTTTCATGTCATAACAAACAAACTTTTGTTACTTGAAATAAAATAAACATTAACTGAAATACAACAAAACGTTAAAAAACTAATTTGTTTTATTTCAAAACAAACTGTAAAAGTACAAAAACTTTTTTTAACTTTAAAAAAATAAAATAAAATAAATATATAAATATATATAAAATAAAATAAATATAAATATCTCAGTCATACTAAAATAACAGATTTAAATGTTTTTTCATAAATATTGTATTTTTGTTTTGCAAAATTTCATACTTGTGATTAGTAATAATAATAATAATAATAATAATAAACAATAACAAAAACAACAATGATAATTTTTGTTTTGTGAACAATCATTTAAACAAATTGATCTGACTAAATAAACCAGATAAAACATATGTGCTCATCATATTTTCATACTCATGAATAATAATAATAATAACATAAACAACAACAGCAATACTACTACTACTACTACTACTAATAATAATAATAAACACATTAAAATCACTACACAATGTAACTTAATTATATTGCTAGCATATTTTTTTCTGAATATATTGTTGATATTTGATATTCCACAACACTAATCAGCATTCAATTATTTTATAGCGCAAACGAGTTTCTCGCATACTAACAAACAAACAACAAATAAACTCTATAAACTGCGGTAACTCTGATAGATTAAAATAAGCTAAACATACCTGTGCTGCTGAAACACAACACAGCTGAGTGCTGACTGTGCTGATATACCCTGCTGCTGGGTTTAGCTGCTGGCAGAAGAGGGTTAAGCTGGAGTCCGGTATCTCAGTTTAATATGCTGTCTTTATCCTCTCTCTGCCTGGTTTTCAGCAGGGCTTAGTTAGACGCTACTTAGTGTGGAACTAGACGGGGTTTTTGGTTTATGCTTAAGGCGTGTTCACGTAGTGAGGATATTGGTTTGCAGTCATTAACTATTTGATGAAATATTTCACAAAACACATTTGCGGTTTGTTAAAATGATAGAAAAACATCCTCCTCCCAGGCAACGTAAAATATCTGATCTATAATCTGTAGCTCTTTCAGACTTGCTAGAGATGAGCAGTGCCTACATCTTCATCATGATATGACCAAAGAGAAGATGAAAGGCTTTGGTGGAGTTGTTTGGTGTCTGTAAACAAGGCCTTTCTGTGTTGGTGCCCATGAGGCCTCATTCAGGTTGACCCGGCCTCTGCCATTGTCCTGAGTCTGGCATTAAGAGGAGGAGGAGACGGCCCACAGCTACAAGAGCTCCTGACCCCCGCCGTGACCTTTCACCCTCAGGTCATCTCCGCAGAGGAAATGATCACAGCACCAACCGCGGCCAAAGCCTCAGATCTTCAGCCACATGTTCATCTCGTCCAGAAAGCACCTGAGGATTCTGCTGTCTTGGGTTTTTTGGGTCAGATATGGCAGATTTGACAAAATCTTTGATAGATTTTATTTTACATCTATACTAAAAACACAGATTCCAGAATTGCCTCATGAGTGATTTCAGATTACAGGAGACTCTTAAACTTATTTCATTTGAGCTAGTTGCCAAGGTAGCATTTCTCATTTTTACCAAAATAACTAAAACTAAAAACTAAAAAAAACCTATATAGCCATTAAAAAAAAAAAAAACCCTGCTAAAATGAAGGAAAAAAATGTAATAAAAAATCTTTAACTAAAATTAAAATGGAGAAGGAAAAAAAAAACAGAAAGAAAGAAAGTAATAATAATAACTGATTAAAGTGCCCCCCCCCCCCTCTATATATGTATTTTTTTAATGTATTTTAAATTATTTTAAAATATTTATATTTAACCGGACATCATTTTGTACACATGGATGGATGCCAAAAATAGAGTTTTTAATAATTGATTGGTTTTAATCATTGAAACTGAATTAAATGAAACCACATCCCAAGAACAATTTTTAATTCTCCTACTTGCTGCAATAATAATAATGATAATAATAATAAGTATTATTATTATAACTCTTTTACACCGTACTAGCCAAATTAATAATGAATAATAATTTTCAAGATTGAGAAGTTTTAAAACTCTTTAAAATTCTTCGATTCTTTGAAATTGAAAGGAAAAAAAAATGTTACCAACTATATGATATGATATGTTATCTGACTGACCCAAAAACAGCTGCCTTTGCCATTTCAGAGCAAATGCATAATTATTGAGAAGATCAAGTACATGCTGTGTAGCCATACGAAATCAATAATCTTTAATCAAGATTGAGAACTTTATAAAATGAGCATTATGACAGACCTTGTATCCATCGTAAGAAGATAAGCCATTGTCTGTCGCTCATAAATATTCTGTCACCCACACATTGCAAAATATATTTAACACAATATTTTCCTTTTGGGAGTAAACCAGATTTTTTCACTTCATTTAAATTTATAAGAATCAACCGAATGGAAATCTTTTTTTCTCCTTGGTGGGGGCAGTTTTATGGCTACAAAAACAGAATTTGTGGTTTCAACGGTTGAGGTTTGATGCAAAAGGCTGTGGAACCTTTTATGCAACCTGGCGTCCAGGAGCCTTAAATAAATATTTGGCTTTCCACCCTTTTGAGCCTTTTAGCCTCTGCTAAGGGAAAAGACTGAGCTCAAGAAAAAAAAAAAAAATCAAGGTCAAATGTCCTGTGCGGGCCAGCTGCCAGGTCTATTTCATAACTACTAACACACGCACGTATAATGCCCACCAAGAAAAAAAAAAAAAAAACACTCATGCATGCACACACACACACTGGACACACTTTATATGAAGATAAAAAAAAAAAAAACAGAGCGAGACCACGCGACTGTAGGGGGCAGATCTCAGATTAGATTAACGACTGGCCTGAGCGGGTCCTGCATGTCGCTTCGCTGGGCTGTTTTATCCCAATGCGTTATTGTGACTTTGTTGCTCATGCATAGACAGGCCTCCCCACTGACAGCGTGTTAAGTGGCCTCCGGGATCAGATAGAATCGGCCGCGACCGCTCACCACAGCCCAAGCATTGTACCCAGACGTGTTTTGCTTCCATTGAGTCATACAGAGCTGGTAGCACTTTGAGGTGTTGTTGCCTCATGAGTGATTTCAGATTACGGGTGACACCAAGAAGAAACAGCAATGGCTTCTTGTTTAGGAACGCTTTAAGTCACTCAAGTGTTTATGGTTTGCTTTTGCAGTAAATGGGGCAGGTTTTATGTGGTTATAGTATGGTAGTCGCTAACAGAGCAACACATGGTGGACTGTAGGTCATGTCCTTCTTTGAACGGTACGTGTAATTTACAGGGCCACACAGAATCACTCACAGATTGTTGTTTCATAAAGTTCTACACATCACCTACTCATTTTATAAATTTGTTTATAAAAAAAAAATATATATATTTTCTATTATGGTTCCATTCTGCGGAAAATGCAAATAAATAAAACAAAGCAAAACAAACAAACAAACAAGTACATAAATAAATAAATAAATAAATAAATAAATAAATAAATGCAACAGATTCTGTCTTGGTCTGATGAATTCCTCACATAAACAAAATTAACAATGCATAATTCTTAATAATAAATAATAATAATAAAATAAAGTAATATTAGTCTTTTAACACTTATCTGAACAGTCCATTCCAATCCAATAACAGAGCAGGATCATAGAGTTGTGCAATACAGTTATGTAATTTTGTGGGCGTCACCTGTCTTTCTCTTGCTTTATTGTTTTTAGAAATAATGAGGTCATGTCCTTCGTTTCTTTTGTGATAGATTCCCATTATTTAGCTTGAAGATTCAAATGAGTCTCATTAATTGAAGAACAGAGATTAGAACTCAGCTCATCTGTTTCCAGGTATTAAATTGAGTAAATTGAGAATGATTTGGAAAATAATTGAGTTTGTTTTTGGATCCATTCCATTTGCTGTGAGATCCAGCACACATATTCCATCTCTGTTTACTGTAATATGTATAGATGGAGAGAGATAAAATAATAAATAGATAAAAATAAGAATTGTATTATTGCATTTTATTTACACTTATATCCTGAATGATCTGATTGGGCATTGCTCATTAGGACTTGTTAGTTGGGAAACCAGTTTAGCCGATCTGGGAGTCCAGTTTAAACCAGATCAGCAAACTTTTAGCTGGTTTACTGATCTGCTAGCTGGATTATTTGACTCTTAGCATGGCTTTCACTACAGTTAACTGATTCGATTTAGTCCGCACCCCTAGAGTTAATATTAATATTCACTCATTGAGACTCATTTAAATGTTCAAGGTAAATCATATACTAATATACTATATGTGACCATGGACGACAAAACCAATCTTAAGTGTCAATTTTTCGAAATTGAGATTCATACATAATCTGAAAGCTGAATACATAAGCTTTCCATTGATGTATGGTTTGTTAGGATCGGACGATATTTGTCTGAGATGCAACTATTTGAAAATCTGGAATCTGAGGGTGCAAAAAAAAAAAATCTAAATATTGAGAAAAACACCTTTAAAATTGTCTAAATGAAGTTCTTAGCAATGCATATTACTAATCAAAAATTAAGCTTTGATACATTTACAGTAATAAATTTACAGAATATCTTCATGGAACATGATCTTTACTTAATATCCTAATGATTTTTGGCATAAAAGAAAAATGGATAATTTTGACCCATACAATGTATTTTTGGCTATTGCTACAAATATACCCCAGCGACTTAAAGGTGCTGTATGTAGGATTTTGACTATACTAAAGCATAAAAATACCATAATATGTTTGTAGATATTTAAGAAACATGCTAATTTAACATACTCGTTTATCTGAAAAACAATGCTACAGTCAGTTATTCTCCTTTGAAAATGAGCATTCCGGCCCGGAATAACTGTGTTTGTTATGGTTTGTGAAACCCGCTCACTGCCAGTTTACCCAATTGTATTTCGGCATCCCGGGTTGCCAGTTTGCCGAAAACACAGCATATTTAATTTCATTCGTCGGCATGTGCGCTCGTTTCTGTTGGTGTCGTTAATCTGGCAACCTGCGTGTGCGTCAAGTCTGAGGAGGAGGGGCCGGGTGAAAAAAACCGTCTCCAATATTTTGAATTTGGACTGCAATACCTAGTTCAACCGCTGGGTGTCAATCCTACATACAGCACCTTTAAAGACTGGTTTTGTGGTCCAGGGTCGCATATAGACAAAAGTAATATTCAGTAATATTATTGAATAGGTTGTATGCAAACACGTGATTCTGATGATGCGCGAAATGCAGCTGGAGGGCAGGAAGTGATTTTTTTTCTCCATAGGAATCCGTAGCAGAAACTAAAGATGCCTGTGTTTTGCGTTGTTTATGAATGCTCAAATCGGTCAAACCGAGAAAACACAAGGAGCTTTTATCGTTGTTCATAAGGGGGAAAAAGTCAAGAAATTGACTGAAAAACTCAGGAAAAAGTGGCTTGTAAACCTGCGTCTGCAGTCGGCAGGAGCCGATCGGATAATGTTCTTGTGTGCAAATGGTTAAAATAAGATATAATAATATATTAATACATTAATAAAAACATACATAAATAGATACAAGGTGACCCACTCAGTGCTAAACGCCACACGTAGACACGATGTAAATAAGATATTATTTGCAGTTCAGAGAGCTTCACTGATTATAAAGGAACCGTGAGATAATGCGATAAACAGTATTAGTGATTACATGGAAGCACTATTTCCTCGTTTTCTAGACTATAATTAAATCAGAATTTAAATAAAAGTTGTTTTTGTGCTGTTAAGAGGACCCATGGCCACAAACACTGTATGCAGCTAAGTTTGAGGAGTTCACACATATCCCACATCCCTCGTATAAATACGGGATTCACTCTTGAAATAGCTTGTTTGCAGTCAGGGTAAGTTGCTTAGCCTATATCCACCGCTTCAATGGCATGCAAGTATTTCAATTTAGTTCAAAAATCGCTCCTCTTTATAAAATAAGGATCACGTAACATTGTGTTTTTCTGTTTATACCTTTCTCTTGTTATAGCCCCTAAACCAGTACAGGCCGGACTTTCCTCCCTCTCATCCGCTCTCTTTATTTCAGTCACTCCTGACACTTTGCTGTGTACAGGGTTCGTGTACGTTGGTCCTAGCAGCACGTAAAGCAAAACTTATTCAAATTCTGAATTGTTTACAGCCTAGACAGCGACTATAGTGCTTCTACATAATCACTAAAAAGCTGTCACTCACTTCAATTTATTGCAATCTCACAATGTTCCGTTATAATCAATGAAGCTTTCTGAACTGCAAATAATATCTTATTTACATCATGTCTACGTGTGGCATTTAGCATTAAGTAAATTCTGACTGTCTCATGCTGAAGGCTTGAGGTGGCAGCCTTGGATTATCTATTTATATCTGTTTTAATATATTAATATCATAACTTATATTAACCATTTGCACACAAGAGCATTATAGAGCAGACGCAGGTTTACAAGATAAAAGCTCCTTGTGTTTTCTCGGTTTGACCGATTTGAGCATTCATAAACAACGCAAAACACAGGCATCTTGAGTTTCTGTTACTGATTCCTATGGAGAAAAAATCACTTGCTGCCCTCCAGCTGCATTTCGCGCCACAGCAATGACGTCACGTGCAAACAACCTATTTAACTGCACTAACACTTGAATGAGAATAAAACTGAATTGAGCTGAATAGTGACACTATTGCCTGAATGAAATTAATTTCATAACTGATGAACTTTGCAAATTTGACACTGTTAATGAACTGAATTGAATCAAAACTGAACTAAATTGAGCTAATGACACTATTGCCTTCTGCTTTATAGTTTATAGTGTTATAATTCATTTCATGATTAATGAACTTTGCAACTTTAACACTTATATCTTTGTAGAGCTGGTTTACAGATAAAATTGAATTCATTACATAATTGATGAACTTTGCAAAATTTACACTCTTCTTGAACTGAATTGAATCAGCATTGAACTTTGAGTCGAATAATGACATTGCTGGCTTCTGTAAAACTGCTTTACAACTAAAATTAAATTTGTTTCATAATTAATAAAATTAGTAAAATTGACACTCTTCTTGAAACGAACTGAGTCAACACTTTTGTAGAGCAGCTTTACAACTAAAATTGAATTTGTTTCATAACTGATGAACTTTGCAAAATTGACACCGTAAGTGAATTGAATCAACACTGAACTGAATTGAGCCGAATAATGACATTGTTGTCTTCTGTAGAGCTTGAAAAGAAAATAAATTGAAAAGAAAGAGCTGCTTTACAGCTGAAATAAAATTTGTTTCATAATTGATAAACTTTACAAAACTGACACTCTTCTTGAAATGAATTGAATCAACATTGAACTTTGAGTCGAATAATGACATTGCTGTCTTCCGTAAAGCTGCTTCACAACTAAAATTGAATTTGTTTCATAATTGATGAACTTTGCAAAATTGACACCGTAAGTGAATTGAATCAACACTGAACTGAATTGAGCCGAATAATGACACTGTTGTCTTCTGTAGAGCTGCTTTACAGCTGAAATAAAATTTGTTTCAAAATTGATAAATTTTGCAAAATTGATACCCTTCTTGAAATGAATTGAATCAACATTGAACTTTGAGTTGAATAATGACACTGTTGTCTTTTGTCGAGCTGCTTTAGACCAGAAATTGAACTTGTTACATAACTGATTAATTTTGCAACATTTATTCAGATATGTTTTATTAAATTGGAAACTGTCTGTATTGTATAAAGTGCTATAGTAATAAATGTGATGTCTCTCCCTCCAGTGGGGTCTCATTGCTCATTAATATCTGGGGTAAATGAGCTGTGCCTGTCCCTGGCTGGACTCAAGGTGAAGATGTATGGACAGTCCCCTCATCCACTCCCTTCCAGCACCTCTAAGAAGAACCACGAGCCTCCGTGGAAGAACGTCTGCTTTGTGCGTCTCCTGCGTACCTGCAGGGTCACATGGTTCACCTCGGTGAGCCTGGAGACGCGGCACTAGCGAGATTTACACTTGCATAACTGCAGATTTAAGAAGTCGTATTTATATCAGAGCTAAAGCCTGAAAAAATGCCGTGGGGTGAGAAGCTTGGTCAGTTCGGCTCCCGACCATGAGGCGATTACCTCGATTTCCTATGCAAAACAGCAATAATTTTCCTCCTGTCGAAGCCACACAAACTAAGGTCAACAAACCCACTGACCACTCTGACATCAGCACGGGCCACCTTGAAGCATTGCCACGAGCTATCAAACGCCCATCAACGTCTTTTTATCAAGTCCTCCTGGTGCTTATGCATCATTTTATCGATTGCATGACGGTGCAACACTTATTTTATATAATTAAAAATAAGCAAATGTTCTTTTTTAAAATGAATGTTTTGCTATTTCGGTCACAGTCCTATTAATTCCACAAGCAATTTAAACGCAGCAGCACCACCCTCCTAAATAAACCTCCTCCTGCCCTCAGCAAACAAATAGGCTTGGCGGAGAAGGTCCGGTGGTCCGGTGCTGGTTTAGATGGTGTTAGACCTGGATGGAAGAATTCTTTTGAAATCTAAACTGTCACAGGAAAGATTTCACAGCTTTAATCGGGAGCCAAAGGACTGGAGGTGACTGGCGAGGGATGGTCAAGGGCGAGCGCTGAGGGTGACTGGCCCTTTGCCCAGTCCGAGTGTGTGTGTGTTTGTGTTTGTGATACAAGCGTAACGCTCAGGCTCATACGTACTTCAGGTATAGAGAGTGAAAGCCAACTTCAGCAAAACCCTGCATCACACCTGATGAATGAGACCATTGATAAACGTGTGTGGCACACGATCTGGCACATCATGTGCAAAAAATGATGTTAGACCGCAGGGCGAAGAGGGAGATAAATAGTGTTCAGTTGGAAATTTATTTATTTTTTTATTAAAATTTCATTTCATTTATTTTTTCATTTCCTCCAATATGCTGAAAACGGCCGACTCAGCGTTTCAAACATGTAGGTTTGTATT
The DNA here is from genome assembly GCA_036784905.1 of Acrossocheilus fasciatus. Taxonomy (NCBI): domain Eukaryota; kingdom Metazoa; phylum Chordata; class Actinopteri; order Cypriniformes; family Cyprinidae; genus Acrossocheilus; species Acrossocheilus fasciatus. The sequence goes on along the minus strand of CM071949.1, from coordinate 1,668,094 downwards.
TAATACACCTCTTGATGAACACTTGTGGCCTTGAATATTTTTCTGGATCATTCAGTTATATTAACCATAACCATAACAAACAGCACTATTCTGTGATTTTTTAAATATACCTCATATAGCACACTGAAAAAAGAATCAAAAACTTAAATCAAAACTTACATAAAAAGTCCTGTTTTCCGAATGAATGAATGAATAATAATTCAGTGGAAAACACAATTATTTTTACTTGCTTTCAGCAAAAAACTCACTCAATTTTAATTAATTTTTCAGAAGACTTGTCATTTAGCATCTCAAATAAGTGTATCTTGATTTAAATGTTTGGATATGTGTACTGTAAAGCAAGGCAAACATACTATGTTATTAAAAAAAACTATACATGTATACATAACGTACTATACATCTTACTAAAAAAAATAAATAATAATTATAATAATAATAAATCAATGTTACAAGTGAATTTAGGCATCACAACATTATAATATACAGTATGAAAAATTGCATATTCCGTTAGAGAGTTATTAAATTATTTTTTTTTCAATTTTTTTTATTCAATTTTCTTCTCAGAACAGTAAAAAACAATAAGCAACTGTGCAAATTTAGAACCTACCCCAACCCACAATAAAATAATTTTTACAAGGATTTTAGAAAAGATGACACAACATTAAAAGCTGAAAACCATAAATTTACAGATTCTGCATTAGATCCACTTTGAGAAGTTGAGAGTTCCATCGAGATGATGTCCAACAAATACACAGTCCAGGTTCATCTTTTCACAAAGGCCCATAATTAAGCCCATAACTTAAAATAAAACGAAAAAAAAAAAAAAAAAAAAAATTCAGCAAAAAGGGGCCAAACGTACGGAGCTCTACTCAAGTGTAACTAGGTTCATGAGCACATCACGTGAATCCTAAATTATTATTATTATTATTATTTTTTTTTTAAATAATACATGTAAGTAAGTGTTAGATGATTCCAATATTAAGCAACACTAAAAAAATCCAATAACCGGTATGGAATACAGTACATTACATCGCTGCAAAATTTATAATATGAATAAATTGGATCATTCTTCATTTGTGGTGGCAAGTGGTGTCCCTCTATTTTAGAATTGTTGAAATTAACTTTAAATACCAATAAATCGTAACATATTTGCATGGTTGTATTCTGTTGGGTAAATACAATATGTGCACTGTTAGTAGTTACATTTTTTTGTTTTTGTTTTAAAATACATATTTAATTGAGTTTGAGAGATTGTATGTGTAACAAAATATGAATGTTCCCGCCATACCTTAGAGAGGTTTCATGGAATGTAATTGCAACAATATAACATTTTTAACACAAATAATGAGGTTATATTGTGAATATAGATTTTATTTAACATGTACAATTTTATTAAATTGTTTTAAAAAATACATATCTTGTTATATTTAAGAAAAAATAATGCCTGTGGTGTTACAACAGTGGATGTAGCCCCTTTAAGAAAAAGGGAGAATTCTATTTGAACTACTTCCTGTGTGTAAAGGTCACTGCAGGTGCTCTTTGATCTGGGGAGTACATTCTTTCTTATTAATTTTCTTAAAGTTAGCAAAATTTCTGACAATTTCATGTGTCGCACTTTATTAGTGTCTGTGGTGTTATGTTGATAACTCGCAGATTTTACATTTTTTAATCAAAATTTTGATAAACACATACTTAATATTTCCAAAATGTTCCCTGATCTTGAAATCATCATGATGGCAGCCCCCATTTTAGAAAAGTCTGGATTTCGGCTGATTTGTCTGCTGTTACTGTCTTTTCTGGTAACACCGCAGAGCCTGTATAGTAACTTGGAATATAAAGTCTGTGGTGTTGCTTCAAAATGACATTTTGATTGTTTGATTGAAATTATTTAAAAATCTAAATGTTCTTAAGCTTTCATTTTAATGGATATAGCATATTAAACTAATTTTAAATGCATTGCGATATATTGTATTAGAAAAAACAAAACAAACAAGCATTTTTACAAATTCTGCCTCTGATTTGCCAGCCCAACTGAAGAATGCCCCAGTGCTTCCACGCTCTAAACTCACAGCACAAACATGATCATTCTGCTGCAAGTGAACGTGCATCAAACATAGTCTAGATGTGTTTACTTAATTTTCATAGTTTTATACATAGTTTTCCATTTCACACAAAAGTGTCCATGTTGGCATCTGCCTAAAAACCTACATTTTTTGATCTGATGCAGAATCCACATGATCATGCATTCAAGTAACTATTTAATCTGATAATGAACATCAAAGTGATATTTTTACAGATTCATGTGGCCCACACTTTTAATCCAGTCGAACGTGGATGCAATTTTCTCTGACAGATGCATTTCTCAGCTCCAGCCGACAAGCTGAACAGACCAGTTTAGGCAGACAAGAGAAAAATGAAGCAACTGCTGTTCAGCGTCAGCCGGAGAACTGCTCTCCATTTATTTTGGCTTTCGGGAAACTCTGCGTTCTTGTAAGGTGGATTAAGGAAGTAAATATTTAGTCAGCGGTAAAACAGAGCCTGTATCTTGTGGAGGATGAGTCACAAGTACTTCATCAGCCTGATCTTCACACAGGTACTGTAATGGTCTGTATACTGTAAGTGGATGGGAGTGACACCGATGAGCGTGACAAGAAGTGTATAATTTATGCTCATTATGAGTAAGCTAGCCAAAAACACTTTCTTTAACTTTTGCTCTGTGTGTGTGTGTGTGTACTAGGGTTAGGTTTTTACATATAAAAAGTTCTGTAATTTTTGTCTTACAACAATTATGACATATTAACTCATAAATATTGTAACATTTTTGGGCCAAGTTTATAAGATGAACCTTCTCTTGTCATAAAATGGTAAGATTTTGTGATATTTTAAGAGACTTTAACACACGGTTATGAGGGTCTCTCTCCTATTTTTATTGCACAGAATTTTGCTACAGTTGTAAGCTGATTTTACTATTGCAAATGCAGAACGAGACTTCATCAGACACTTGCGACATGAATGTGACCACACTCTTCGATCATGGGACGTCGACCTTCAGCACAAGCAACATCTCTCGGTTGGAGCATCTCATTGTCATCCCCGAGCCCATGCATGTGAATTTAGTGCCTTAACCTCGCACCCTTGGCTCTGTGGTGCTCACAGACGGCTGTCTGCGTTTTCTTCATTTGTCAGGGTCCGGACAGGAAGCTGATGACTTCAGTTGTTGTGATGCATGCATAATGAACCAGCGTGCACAATGGCCCACCTGTGACCAACAAAGATGCACTCTTCTTTGGCTTGGAGGTGCCCTCTCCAGCCCATTGTCCCGCTCTACAGATTCGACCCAGCTGCGTGGGCGTCCAGCCTCCATGCGTATTCATGTGGCCAAGAGTCAGAGCGTCAGTGAAAGGCGAAAACCGTGATTGTGCTCCCTCCCCCACCAGCCATCGCTGTTCCCCAAGAAAGAGCTCTTTATCTGGGCCTGAAATCAGGGCCAACCAGCTGTGTACAAATGTGTGGAGCTTGCGTTTTTAGGGAACTCAGCTGTTGTTTTGTACTGAAAGACGAGCTTCCATCACACTTGCTGAAAACACTAAACGATATTGGATGTTCTCTGGAAAGGATCCATGGTTTTTCACAAAGCACATGAGCCGTCTCGGTAAATCTGGGAGATTTCAAAACCATCGTGGCATGTGTCAAAAATCAAGCAGGTTTGGTTCAGAAACTGAGAATGTAAGGTTCCTGCTAGATTACTAGACTGCACAGAACAAGTCCAAATTGTTAAAGGAACTGTCTTTAAACGTTCAAATTCCCTTGTAAAAGTCATGTCGCTTATAATGTGCTGTAGGGATGATGCATTTTTGTAGTCTGAAGCCCGGAAACATGCATTTTAGCACCTCAGGTTGACCTGAAGTCAATTTTACTTATTTATTTATTTTTTTTTCAATTTTAGTTAAATGCCTGAAGTACATTTGCATAAAAGTTATGCATTTGACACATGCTTTTATCCAAAGCAACTTACATTGCATTTTATCACTTTATGCATTCCCATACACTGCATGGTTAACATCAATGCATTTAATTTACCTGACTAGAGAAATATAGATTAATCTCCTATTAAAATAAAAGCTGTTTACACAGCAGGCAGCACAGCGTCAGGCTCTGGCAGTGTGGATGGTGTTGTCGATTATGGTGGGAGTGATCTAGTTTTGTTGCATCATGACATTTGCTTGCAGCGTTGATGGTGTGCAGCAGGTGGATTGTGATGACAGTGTTGGTGAGTTTCCCAATAACTTCCATTAGGATAAATTAATGTAAATAAGATTAGTTTGCAAGTAAGAAAGGTTATTTTCTCCATGAAGTTGTGTTTGTGCAGTGACATTGTAAAAATAGACTACACATGATTTACTAATCTTTGTTTTTTCCTTTTAAGGAGGATTTAGCAAATTTCTACAACAACCTTATCATTATTTTAGTAAAATTTTCAATAAGCATATAGAGATTATAGCCAGTTCCTTTAACAATTTGGACTTGTTCTATATATTACTTGATAGGTCAAATAGGTCAAAATAATGTCCAATAATGACAAATTGTCCAATTACACACTACACATTAATGTTCTATGTTTATTCTAAACATCCTGTTCATTTTGCTTATATACATACATACATACAGTTTAATTTACAACAGCATTATCCTTATTTTAGTCTGTTTTTTAGTATACAGATATACAGATTATACCCCCCCCACACACACAACATTACTATACAGTGAACTATATAATCAAAGCAGAGTTTAACAAAGACTGACCTTTTTTTTTTTTTTGCCATTGTAAAGTTATACTGTAATACAGTTAGTTATTCATTTGCTGGACAGCTATTTTGTTGTTGAAATATTTACTAAAAAAAAATAAATAAATAAATGAAATGAAATGGTATTTTTTTTTAGAAACATACATTATTTTATTTATAACTTTACATACTATATATATATATATATATATGTGTGTGTGTGTGTGTGTGTGTGTGTGTGTATATATATATATATGTGTGTGTGTGTGTGTGTGTGTGTGTATGTGTGTGTATAATATATAATATGCCTAAATATTGTATAACAGTGGAAATGTTTCATAGTTGTTGTTTTTTTCTTCTTTTTCTTTTGTAGCCAACACTTGCGCAGAAACTGACTTTCAACAATAAACCTACTCTGAGAAATATACACTGGACTAAAAAGTGTATATGTATAAATATATACATAAACACATTATGCCGGTCTGAATACCATCTGAACCAGACAGCGTAACAATATCAGAAATCTTTTTTTCCCCTGGAGTTTCTGTATGATATTAAACATGTGGCAATGGTTAGAAAGGCGGAAAACAAGCTGAAATAGGCAACCCAATCCCGGACGGACCATTTATCAGGCTGGCCGCCGTTTTCTTTTTCTTTATGCTGACAAAGTCCAGCATCTCACCTTCCAAATGAAAAGCGAGTAATAGGGCCAGCGGAGGCGAGCGATCAGAGCTTTCAACACACGCCTCACACACAGATGAAACATAGCGTGCGCGGCAGATCCTTCACTAATTGTACTTTGTCTTGTTT
>CM071949.1:1605000-1657500 GCA_036784905.1 Acrossocheilus fasciatus | reverse complement strand
TTACAAGAAAATACCATTTCAGTTACCTTAACATTTATTATTCAACTCAATGTGTTACTTGCCATTTATGATAATTTACTAGCAATTTCTGAGATAAAATTGTTTTTATGTGTGTGTGCCATTTAATTGATGCAGAACAAAATTGCATTTCACAAATAACTATGTGCAGTTTCTTTGTAATTATTGGTGAAATTTACAAGCAATTTCTGTGTAAAAGTTGTTTAAATGTACCAAATATTGTTCAGTGTACAGTGCAATTGAAAACCAGATATTTCAATGTATTTCTCATTAGATATATCGATTTTAAATCTCTTGTACATCAAAGATGTCTCACGGGAAACATCTGAGACAAAGAGCAATCTATGAGCAATAAATTCTTCTAGGATGTATTGATTGCATTTTCCATGCTAAATTGCATCAATAACGTCAAACGTGAAATGTTGCAGGTCAAACTTCTGGTGTTGAGAGAATAAAGCGGACATCCGCTCACGTCATGTGTTTGAGATTAGCTCTACCTGAAGATGTGAGGTGATGAGGAACAGGTGTCTGCTTTGAGACGTCTCACCTCTAATGTCAAACACATGATAGGAGATGATGAAGATCTTATGAGCTCAGACGGCAGGATAGACTCCCTGAGCATCGCCACAGTCTCGTGCTGTGAACTAGGGCTGATTAGATGTTGTAAGCTTTGCCATTTTGAAGACCTCTGGAATTCATTTTCTACAGCATTATAACTGATGCATGCTTGACTGTGCTGTTTACATTACGGAGCTAATGGGGAGGAGGAATCAGATAAATATGAGCTGCTGACACAGAGACATTCTGGCAGAGGTTTGAATCATCAAATGAAGATTTCCTTTTGAGCGCTTCCAAGGGTTTTCATCCTTCCTTAAACATTAATAATGTGATATACTGGATTTTGAAACTTCACAGAGACTTCGAAGAAACTCATTTTGGCTTGTTTAAGAGAGTATTTTCTCAGGATGATCGTTATTGTCCCTATTGTTCCTAAACCATCAAATGCACAGAATTGAGCTAGAATGATTGCTATGAATGACTAGTTATGAATGTGTTTGGTTGGGTGATTTTTCATGACATCTTGACTATATTCGTAACTTGGATTACATTTTTTTTTCTTTTATTTATTTAACATGCATGTGTTCACATGCATTGTAATTGGTATGCAGACACAACTGGATAATTTTTAGGAATATTGCAAAGCGATTATATCACTAATGTTGGGTATTTAACTTTAACATGCTGTAAACTAAAGAATGTTTTTATGCCCTGTAGAAACCATTGCAATAATGACTTCTTTCCCTAATTTGCCATAAGCCACACAGTAAAAACCATATGCCACAATGAATCTCTAAAACAAACATTAAAAGTTAGATATCCAGCAAAGCTATGCTGTGACTGTGACATCCCATATTACACTTAATTGCAACCAAATGTCAAAAATCCTCCAACCACCTGTTCCCTCACTGTTTATATTTAACCAGAAATAGAGCCAGACCGAGAAGATTGCTCCCTCATCCCCTTAAACCAGGACTGCAAGTAAAAATGTCTCATGAGTGAAGTTTGCCAAAATTATTTAAATATTATAATAATATTGCGGGAACTTGATTAAGACAGGGTCTTGCCTTTTAAATCCCCGATGCAAATATAATTGCATTTAGACTCTGAATTAAAGTAGAAGTAGAATTAAAATGCATGAATGCAATTCAAAGAAATGTGTATTTAAATATTCATATAATCCATTTACATAAACTCATCATAGAGTATTTTCAGAAATACTACTTCTACTACTAATAATAATAATTATTATCCTTATTATGATTAGTAGTAGTATTGTTGTTGTTGTTACAAAATTAATAAAATATTTAATAAAATGAAATATTAACATAAGACATTTTATATTTTTAAATTGATTAAATTATTAAAATATTTTGAACACAACAACAACAATAATAATACTAATATTAATAATAATATCACAGCTCTGAACCATGATTTGCTACATGCTTTTTGCTAATTTGAGGTATAGGTGGTATTAGGGGTGAAACATTCTCATATTAAAGATTAAATAATTTTAGACATGCATGTGAGTGTAATATGCATTATAAATATTTATCTAGAAGATATTAATTACTTTTTAAATGCATATCTGCTAAAAGGTTTTTAACTAACTTTTAGGAGTTTACTTGCATGTTTCATAGACTCTTTAATATGTTCCTTGACTTGTCACATGCGTATGCATCTGTTATAAGTTGCTGGCTTGAATGTTTGTATCCACAAATAAATAGTTTTAAACATTAGGTTTGCATTATACTTTGCATAAAAAATACAAAGCCATGATTATACCATCTTAAAGGGGAAACAAATGATGTGACAGAGATTAATGGGACAATACTGACAGAAAGTTTAAGGAAATCATCTTGACTACTTAAATGTTCCTTAAAGTTATATTTCAATGAAACCTCATATATGTAGATCAGAAACACATTAACGTTGATTGCATGAATCAGATTACTGCTATAACACTGCACTTGCCTCACGTTTTGGCCCGTTGTGCATGTTGCCAGTGCTGAATGAATACAAGCTAATCTTTGTTCCATCTGGGGCTGGTCAGACAGTAGAATTACAGCACAGAGCCATCCAAGAAGTGTAATCATTTCAGGAGAGTCAGAGGGAGACAGATCTTTGTGTCTGACACCTTTACACAGACTCTGTCCAGGCAGGAAGATTTACAGCTCTAATCAAAAAAATTGCCCTCAGTTGCAAATTGTGCATGAGCGGTAGTCTCGCGTAGCACGACTTTTGATTAATGGCATCAAGTCTGGTGCACATTGCAGCACGTTCTGGCCAAGAATCGCCCACTTAGACTGACGGAGACCGTCTGACTGACATGTGAAGTGACCAGCAGCAGCTTGTTTTGTTTTCACATGCTGTTTAAGGGATTTCTGAAATGCAGTTTCCACCTTAGACAAAACAATAAAAAGTATATAAACTGATATGAACTTCTGTTTATAAGTTATGTTTTTAATAAAATGAAATACAAGCTATATATATATGTGTGTGTGTGTGTGTGTGTGTGTGTGTGTGTGTGTGTGTGTGTGTGTGTGTGTGTGTGTGTGTGTGTGTGTGTGTGTGTGTGTGTGTGTGACCCTGCAGCACAAAACCAGTCTTAAGTCGCTGGGGTATATTTGTAGCAATAGCCAAAAATACATTGTATGAGTCAAAATAATCCATTTTTATTTTATGCCAAAAATCATTAGGATATTAAGTAAAGATCATGTTCCATGAAGATATTTTGTACATTTCATACCGCAAATATATCAAAACTTCATTTTTGATTTGCTAAGAACTTCATTTGAACAACTTTAAAAGGTGATTTTCTCAATATTTAGATTTTTTTGCACCCTCAGATTCCAGAATTTCAAATAGTTGTATCTCAGACAAATATTGTCCGATCATAACAAACCACACATCAATGGAAAGATTATTTATTCAGCTTTCAGATGATGTATAAATCTCAATTTCGAAAAAAAATGACACTTAAGACTGGTTTTGTGGTCCAGGGTCACACACACACACACACACACACACACACACACACAAACACACACAAATACATGTTCAAAAATGTATACATTGCAATGAAGAAACATAACTGCTTATAATTCACATTTATCCTTTTAAAGTGTGCTGTACTTCCCATGTAAACACAGGTTTAACTTTGTGAGCGTGTTTATTTTGTCACTCTGCTGTACACAAACACACGAGTTCCTCATGATCGATAGTACCGACCCTCCCTTCATCAATTACTGTAATTGATTTCTGAGAAACTCGGCACTCTGTCTCAGTCTACTTTAAACCAGATCCGCAGTCCAGGTCTGCAGGGATCAGATACACTGAACAGACTCCAGTGAGATGCATCCATGCATGCCACAGACATCGACTACACAAAACCAATAACAGAGAGGAAAAGTACTCAGGACTGGACTGACAGCCGCTGGAAAAGCCATCATAACCTCTGGAAAGACTGCTGTCTGTTTCAGCTCTGCAACCTTAAAGTAGTGCTATACCTTCACATCAGTCTTCTTTCCAAAGGAGAACATCATTAGTTTAAACCAGGATACTCAAATTACACTGTTCAGGGGCCACTTTTAGAAAATGTGGCGTGAGCAGGGTATAGACCTGGTAATAGTAACCAAAATTGATATTCATTTGACTGAGCATCATATTTTTATCACTCATTCGTCAAAACAGTCATAAGTGCTGGTTAGTTATTAAAAGACCCAGAGAAATCTAATCAAAATGAATTTAAACCGGCTGTCAGTTTAACACTTTGACTGTGATTAATTTAACAAAAAGCAAAGCAAAAAAAAAAAAAAAGCCATTCAATTATGTCCTGTTACCCATATATGAATCATATCATTTTAATTAATTTGATAAATTAATTGTCTCTTTATTAATATTTAAAAAGTAATTTGATTAAAATGTTTTTCTCTAATCATCTAATTCTGAATTTATACTTAATATTCCAGCTCAGCTGTAAAATCAAGAATGGTTGTCTGATAATAAATCAATGTAGTGGTTTATAGGAATCGGTTTTCACCGCTAAAACTGTTATCACAGATTTTGGCTGCTATAGGGTGACCATTTGTCCTCGTTTTGCTGGACATGTCCTGATTTCTAAATTGCTTAAAATGTCCAGATTTTGGCTATTTTCATACTTGCTGACTGTAATGATAGAAAAATGTGACCAAAAGCGTGCAAGTATTGTACAAAATCGACCAATCTTGGCATGCAGGAAGGTGGTATCTATAGAGAACGGTCAAAGCAATGCAGATACAGGTTTATATAATTTATGAGGACTGTAGAGAGCAATATCTGGACATTTTAGGCGATTTAGAAATCCCTGCCTGGACATGTCTGGCAAAATGGGTGTATGGTTACCCTGCATGGCTCCTACAGTACATGGACTGCACCTTGATATGAGTATTTTGTCCCTATAAATCAGTTTAAACCAGCCTAATCTAGCAGGGCGTGCATCTGGTTTGCTGTTTTTAGAGGGGTTTTGGACTCTTGTCATGTATCAGGGTGGGAGATCATCTGGCTGACCAGCTAGACCAGTTTAAACCAGCTCTTAAGATCAGCAAACAAACTTAAAACCACAATAATACAATAATATTCAAAACCATGATTTGCATGTCTAAATTAGAACAGTTAAAAAAAATAAAATATGCCAATTACTTCAAGTTAATCACAATTATTTTTATTATTCTTTTTATTGCAGAATTTAAAACAGAATCACTTATGGGTTAAGGGGCATTGCTAAATGTGATTTAATTTTAATTGCATTATTTTTAATAAAATAACATTATTTTAAAATAAAATTATAGTATTTTAAAAAATATTTTTAATTATTAAAATCTTAATTATTAATAATTTTAGCATAATTTAACCTATAGGCAATGCTTATTAAAACTATTTATTTATTTTATCATTAAGGACATTTTTTTTTTTTTAAAGAAGCTTTTTTTTATATATGCCAATGAATTTATCAAATGTATCACAATACATTATTTATTGCAGAATTTAGTACAGAGACATGCATAGGTCAGAGGGCAGGATTACATAATTGGATTTTATTATTTTTAAATAAAATAAAAATATTTTTTTTTAAATAAAATAAAAATTATAAAATAGTTTTTGTTGTATTATTTATTTATTTAATCAGTTTAACCTGTAGGAATTGCTGAAATAGGATGACACACGACCAATCACATGGCCTTGACAAAGATTTTTAAATACAACGAAGGTCAACGGAAAAATACACTTTATAACACATGTACTCAGCTACTCTATGATGAACGAACACACACACACACACACACACACACACACACACACACACACACACACACACACACACACACACACACACACACACACACACACAGAAACAGTTCGAGGGGCATTGGCCGTAATAAATGAGCTGCCACACTGCTGTTTCAGGCCGACACGCTGGAATAACACTGTACCTTACACACAGCTGCTCCCTGATCAGATGTTCCCTTGCGTGTGGTGGCCAGACAGCGTCTGTCTACCGTCACACACACACACACACACACACACACACACACACACACACACACACACACACACACACACACACACACACACACACACACACACACACACACACACACACACACACACACACACACACACACACACACACACACACACACACACACACACACACACACACACCTACCTACACCTACACCTACACCTACCTCCTCCTTCTGAGTTCAGCCTCCACTCTCGTTACTTACCTACTATGGAGATGAGAGATTGATGGCTGTGCCACAGAACAGACCCGAGTATGAAGTAAACAAGTGCAGGACTGCTCTCTGTAGAAGAGGGCAAGCGTTTTCAAGACCTATCCTGAAATGGAAAAAACAACATTTGTTATGGCAGATTTGAAAGCATATAATGCATTAATTATGCCTTGTAATATAATTATTCATGAGATCATGTAATGCATTATAACCTGCAACCACAGGTATTTATGAATCGATGATAATTATGCATAGCATACAAACACATGCCAAACAACCACCTTCAGATGTTACAAGGAATCTGCAATTACTATAATGCATTAATATGGTTGCAATAATTTATGAAACGATATAATGCATTATAATGCACAATATGAACACCTCTATAATGCAATATATATATAAAGGCTTCAAGTTAAGTGTTACCAACTGCCCCCCCCCCCCATATTTATTTATTTTATACCACAAGTGTGTATTTGTTTGACGCACAATAACATGCATGAGATGGAAAGATTAATATTTGTCGCCAGCAGTTTGATATCTGCTGTTTTGAGAGTTTGCAGAGCATGCAAAACCACCAGAAGTGCTTTAACATGCTCCATTTCATCAGAAATGTGAGCCCTTTTTATCCCGAGCCTATATTTTTCAACACTCGTCTGATTGTGACAAGCCCTTCATGCATAAAAAACTAAGCAAATGGGGAATTACGACATTTCTACATATTACTCGACTTGCTTTCACCAACATTACCCTCCAATAGCTCTTGATGAGCGTAATTTCAGCCTTTAAATCAGATGTGGACAACAGAAGTTCACATACTGTGCACATGTTTACCAGCGACTCTGTGACAAAACTAAACGGTAGAAATGAGGCGACAGTGCATTATGATGAAATAAAAATCTCAGTCTCTGGACTATAGGGGCACTTTGTGTGCAAGAGGGCTGTGAGTCTGAGCAGTATAAATAAAAGGAAATTAATTAAAGGTAGGGTGGTTAGTTTGGCGCCATGGAAAGAATACACAATTTAGAGGTGCATGCCAAATCCCGAAATGGACGAAATGAAGGTAATCAGTCATATTTCGCTGCAATTTGACAGTGGGCATACGGTTTTCTGGAGAGGAGTGTGGACAGCTTGGAAAAGTAAGTGTGAGTAGAGATGCTGTAATATTTCTCTTTCTAATCTTCACTCACTGAAAAAAGCAGTATTGATGAATGTCTTTTGTCATAGAGGTCTTGTTACAGGTTTGTTTGTTTTTTTCTCTCGACTGCTTACACACAAAAACTACTTGTCACACAGTTTCTGAAAGCTGATACTCAAACACCAGAACCACACACCGAATCTGCAAAACCATATGTAACACACAAAAAGTCAAACGAAAGCAGATGCAATTAAAAGATCTGGAAAACTATCTAAAGTGTTTTTGCAGCGTTGAGCAATGTAGCCAATCAAATACATATCTGTGGATTTCTTCAAAGCAATGGCCAATCAGAAATGTTTGAGTTTCTGAAATGCGAATGTAAATAAGAGATTTATTGTGTAGTTTAAAATAATGAAAGTTATCAACGTTACTGATATTCAAAATGGTAAGCAAGCGCTCCTTCGTTTACGTTTCGTTTAGGCTATCTGTGTTTATTTTGTAACCTATATCTGTGTTTCGGTTTCTCCGTTTGAATAACAGGTATTTACTATTGATAGCTGCTGAAATAGACAGCTAACTCCTCTCACGCAGGCGCAGAACGCACGGGTTCAGTTTGCAGTCGGCTGAAGTCTGTGCGGTTTGTTCACGTGCAGCTTTTTTGTCCGACGCGAGGCGACGAGACCATCGGCTTTCTTCGCCGCACTGTAAAACCGAACAGTGGAATGAATTAAATTAAATGAGTTAATTTCACTCAAATAATAATGAAAGTTCATTGGACTTAATTAAAATAAGTTCTGTAAACTCAAAATGTTGTTGTTGTAAGGCGAACTTAAAGCGATTGCGTTTTCTAGTTTCCAGCATGCTTTGCATCAGACAACAAGGAAAATAAATGTAGGAATGAAGTGTTATTTTGTGAGTTTTTGCACAAGATTAACATAGAGAGATATACGTTAGTACTTAAATGTTGTGTTATGTTATAATTTACATAGGGTTCTGTTATGTTGGTTTTGTAGTGTTACCGTTGTGTTGAAGAGTAGAGCCTGTGGTTAGGTTGAGGATGGACAGCAAAACTTTAAGACTCTGTATATTGCGTGTTGTTTGACTTTTAACATGCAATTGTTGTGAGTCTTTTAGATAACTGCATTAGCATGTGCTAGTGTGCTATTGCTAATTAGCACTTAACTATAAAGATCTGAATGAATGTGTTGTTTATGGAAGCAAGTTGTACATAATTATCATTGTGATGAGTGGGGTGGGATCATGGGAATGAGGCGTGGCTTGACTCCCATTGCTCTTAGCCCCGCCCCACTTGTCATACAATTTTTTAAGCTCTACTAATTGAGTTTGCTTACTCAAATGTTTTGAGTATTCTTAACTTATCAGGTGCTACAGTGCACTAGTTCTTTGAAGTCGGCTTGGTGTGTATCGGGCTAGTGATAATAAAGAGAGCTCTCTTTGTGTGTTTTCTAGGCTGTAATCCATTCAGAATTTGAATGAAACTTTCATTTTTTGGACAGATATGAATGAAAGCATATGTCCCGATCTCAATAAAGTTTACACATATTTTAACTTTATTGAGATCGGGACATATCAATCAGTAATTTCATTTCCAGTAACGGATGGTAGAAAGTTCAGAAATGAATGGTATGCGATTTATGACACAATAGTCCCACAACTGATCATTTATTTTTTCCTGACGCGTCTCACCACACGATGAAGAAAAAGACACGGAAAACTTAAATGAACATCAGAAAAGCGCATCAATGTAGAGCATTGTTTTGATGCATAGGCTACCGTCTGAAAAATACTTATTTTTTTCTTGCCCCCCCTGACTTGAGAGTCAAATGTCACCCATGTATATATATATATATATATACATACATACACGCAAATGTTTGCTTTTGAGATGTGTTTGTGATATTTTGAATGCAGTGCTTAATTTTGCAAGAAATGTGAGGCACTTTGCATTTTGTGTGTGCAATTCTTGGATTTGTGAGTAAAGTTTTGAAAAAAGAGGCAAAGTTTTGAAAATATGTATAAGCAGTTGAAAAAACAAACAAACAAACAAACAAACAAACAAACAAACAAACTGTAAAACATAATAGCATCAATGCACCCTTTCAGTCTTCTACTTCATTGCTTATCATACTCTGACAGATGGGACATAAACTATACTTTTAATGTAGTTTTACATAGTATGTTCTTAATTTAAATACATATGAATAGAAATATATATATATATATATATATATATATATATATATATATATTGCATTTTTTATTCATACGTAGTTTAATTAAGGATGCACAGTATATTTAAGCATTATATCAGTTCTTTATTTTGCATTTATTTAGCTAAATTATTATAGAATTTAAATTAAAACAAAAACTTGGACAGATTAGAACGTCTCATTTTAATAGTGAAAATGTTATTAAAATTTCTATTAAATTTGTGTTTAAATGATTTCGGTATTTTACAAATTAATCAGTCAAATGCTGAATTAAATTCTCAAAACAAACAAACAATAAATACATAAATACATTTATATATATATATATATATATATATATATATATATATATATATATATATATATATATATATATATATATATATATATATATATATATATATATATATATATATATAATATTTTTGTATTTATTTATTTTTTATTTTATTTTAGATTTTAGCTGATCTAACTGGGAATGTATTATTGTGTGTGTGTGTGTGTGTATGATGCATGTTTGTTTCGACATATTAGTAGTTTTAAACTATGGATATTTATAAATCATAAAGTTGTAGAGAATAGTTGAATCCATAAGGCAGACATGATGAAAACATTGAGTGCTGATGATGGAGTGTGAAGTGTCCAGCTCTGAAATGTTCCAGAGTAAAGTCATCGAGCAGCAGAGATTCAGTGAGGAGCAGAGCCTCTTGCTGAAGTCCCTTTAAGTTGTGTGTGTGTGTGTGTGTGTATGTGTGTGTGTGTGTGTGTGTGTGTGTGTGTGTGTGTGTGTGTGTGTGTGTGTGTGTGTGTGTGTGTGTGTGTGTGTGTGTGTGTGTGTGTGTGTGTGTGTGTGTGTGTGTGTGTGTGTGTGTGTGTGTGTGTGTGTGTGTGTGTGTGTGTGTGTGTGTGTGTGTGAAGAGCTGCCCGCTGTGAAAGCCGATAGGACTTGAGGATACAAACCAAACATAAACATCTTATGAGGGAAATAACACAAGCCGTTGCTAAGTTGTGAGAGGTCTTTCATATGCCAAGAGAAAGTGTGGACCTGTTATTCATAAACAATTGATGTATTTTCTAAAAAGGCCTCCACTCATGATCTTACATTTGGATATTCAAATGAGTTCTGCTGAGCTGGGTGTTTATTTGAACAAAATACAGTAAAAACAGTAATATTGTGAAATAACCTTTGCTATTGTAATATGTAATAAAATGTAATTTATTTCTGTGATCAAAGCTGAATTTTTTGATTTCTGAAGGATCATGTGACACTGGAGACTGGAGTAATGATGCTGAAAATTCATCTTTGATCACAGCAATCAATTACATTTTACAATATACTGACATAGAAAAATTGCAATAATATTTCATAATTTTTCAGTTTTTACTGTATTTTTTATTGTAAAAATGCAGCCTAGGTGAACATAAAAACGGAAGTCTTCTTTCAAAAACCTCTCTCTCTCTCTCTCTCTCTCTCTCTCTCTCTCTCTCTCTATATATATATATATATATATATTTTTTAATGATTCCAATCTTTTGAGCAGCAGTGTGTCATGTATAAAAGGACACTCATGAATTGGTGTCGCGTCTCCCCCCTCAGCTCTCACAGAGGGGCACTGCTTGCTATTTTCACTCGCCTGTCAGAGAAAAGTGAAGGTGTCAGTCTCCAGAGCTGTCACACTCTAGTCAGTCACAGGCCTTAAATTCAACAAACCCCCCCATTAGAAAAATATGAGCTCCCCTTATGCCCAGAACCTCGATTCCGCAGTCAAGGCACTCATTCTGAAGCCAAACCCCCCTGGTATTGATTGATACCATTTCTCCACCTTCACCCCAACAAATTGCGCTGGTTAAGGGCTTATGGGCATTATGTTTGTGGGGCTGTGCTGGTATCATACCCAGGTCATCCGTATTGCTTGCAGGCCTGCAGGATGGCTGGTGTTTCTCCGTCTCGGTGTACTGTAACGCAGAGTCAGGGTGGGACTGAAGGCGAGAGAGCTGCAGTCAGGAACGATCAGTCTCAAGGAGCCCAGTTGCTGGTTACGGTTCCCTAAAATACCAAATATTGATTCGCCGAGGTCTTAAGCAGCTGGTAATGGGCTCAAAGCTCCGTATGTCTTACTGCGAGAAATTTGAAAGGCATTTTGGGTAGATCTCATCAGATATAATTCAATCAGGACAAGATTGAAGATGTTTGCAATTTTGCTCAATTTAATGTTTGATTGCCTCCATTTTCACCAATTGGATTCAATAATGTTCTATAAAGTTTCCTTTTCCATTGACCTTCCTTCTCTATAACCATTTCATGAGATTGGTCACGAGTCAGCCAACTTGCAGAGCAATGCAATGTTTGTTTGCATTTATAAGAGACATTTTCCTACAACAAGCATTTAGGCTAAACTATGGATAGTGGATGCATGGATACATACATACATACTGTACATACACACATACGTTCATAAACAAATAAATTCATACATATATAAAAATTGAACTAAAAATAAATAAATAGATGCTTGCATACATACATAAAATTTAAACTAAAAAAAATGCATACATGCAAAACCTGCATCTTACTGAATATATACTTAATATTTAAATTATGTTGAACCTTATTGTATAGTTCTATTGTATAGTATCTTATGGTTTGCTGATACTAAAAAAAAAAAAAAAAAAAAACTGCTTTAAACTGGTCTAGCTTAGCCAACTGATCTCTCAGTTTAACAAATGTCCAAAACCCCTGTAAAACCAGCAAACCAGATCAGCCTGTCCAGACTGGGAGACCAACCAGATCAGGCTGGTTAAAGATGAGTTATGACTGATTTATGCAGAGGAACAAATATACAGCATATTCATACTGTGTGAGTTTGAAGGTGCTGTTTTAAAAATCCCCTTCTCTTCTACCTGAGGTGTCGCGTATCACTGGTCTGATGAAAACAGAAGCACTCCAACGCTGTGGCATGTTTCTATCACACGATCTCTCCAGACGTCAGACACTTTGGACGAACACAGACCCTCCCGCACCTGCAGTCAAAACAGCCGATCAAACTCGATTTGATGAGAGCAGAACTCAATCTGGAGTGACAGCTGGAGGAAAGCAGGGTTACAGCACTGGATTCAGGGGTGTGATCCACGTTACATAAGTGAGGCCAGTTCTGTTAAATTGTAATTATTCTTCACAATATCAAGTTTTTATTGTATATTTTATATTTGATCTTTTTTTTCTAAAACATAATATAACATTTGAATGATAGTGTATATTGAGTATACATTTCTCTCAATATATATTTAATCAGATACATATTCCTGCATAAAAAAATAAAAAAATAAATAAAATAAAAAAATAGGGGAGATGATAATTTAGGATATCATTTTGTGCAATTAAAAAAAAATAGATTGCATGCATGCATGTAAATAAATAAATAAATAAGTGCATAAATAAATGCATACTTTTTCATATACATATGCAACTGATTAAATGCATTTAATTAAATGCATAAATAATGAATTATGAAATAAATACTGATTACACACATATCGGTCACACTTTATTTTAGATTGTTTTAAGCAGAACTTCTAAACAAACAAACAAACAAACAAACAAACAAACAAACAAACTATTACTTTCATATGTAAAACCAGCTAATAAATGCCAATTTGTGACCTCTAATTTACACACAAAATCTGTGTATGTATGTACAGTATTTAAATTATTGCTATTTTGTATTTGTTTATTTTTTACAAAATATTGTTTTGTGCACACTTATGATGGATGGATCAGTGAAATCAGTGTTACTAGATATTGCTAAAAGGTTTCATTATATAGCTCTATTACACCAGAATATTGATTTAAAACAATATCAGGATGAACGTGACAGCAGAGAGGAAGATGGACAGAGACACATAATGCTGTGTAATGCATCAGGCTTCACACAGACACACACACACACACACACACACACACACACACACCCACCCACCCACCCACCCACCCACCCACCCACCAGTAAATCTAATCTTCACTGGACTTTATTGTAATACATACTCAGTTTAGTCACTTTGTAATGACTGGGTGTGGCTGCTGTAAGATTTGCCATTATTTGCTAAAACACAGCTAAACCAATGCCAATCAACCCACAGCTCAATCCAGCTAATATCCTCTGCACTTAGAATGAACATCAGTGAAATCACATTTTTGGGAATAAATGCAACTGCACTGCCAAGTTCAGTTCATAGTGCTGAGGGATACAGTAGCAACCCGTTCTCACTCCCAGCAGATACAGTATGATGTTTAAATAGGAAACTACCAGTGTCGGGGGTAATGCATTACAAGTAAGTAAGTAAAGCAAGGAAGTAAGCGAGTTATGTAATCAGATTACTTTTTTCAAGTAGCTAGTAAAGTAATCCCCATGTTGAGAAAAATCGGAAGCGTTCGCTGTGTGAACATGATCTTACTGTAATTCTAGACTAAATGTGAACACGCATTAATTCATCTCACTCACAAAAAAAAAACATATTCAGTATTCATCAGAATGAATTAAAACAGTGAAATGCAAATTCAGAATATGACGCAAACCTGCAATAATTAAATATGTTATATAATACAAATGTATCTAATCCTATTTTATTAACCAATGTCTTTGCTGCTGACCTTTGATGATCCAGTTCAACCATACTAATAAGCAAAAATGATTTTAGATAAACTAACAATTGTGTTTCATTGTTTTTTTATTGCTGAGTGATAAACCTTCTTCTCATGTACAGACGTGAATTTACTTTTCCTTCAGCCTGAGGCTTATTCATTACACTTTTTGGTGTAAAAGGCTTTTACATTTGCCATAAATCTAACTTTTTATATTAATAACAAACAATCAAGCGCTGTTCATATTTAAAAAATAATGCGAAAGTAACGCAAAAGTAACGCAACTAATTACTTCCCATAAAGAGTAACTAAGTAATGTAATTAGTTACTTTTTTAGGAAGTAACACAATATTGTAATGCATTACTTTTAAATATAACTTTCCCCGACACTGGAAAATACAGTACCGTATATGTGAGGATGCAGATGCAAAAGGTGCCCTATAAAGGTCTGTTTCTTTATGCTGAAACAGACAAGAATTATCAAAATAACTGTATTATATACTAATTCATATACTTCAAATATCGTTCAAAAGTTGCCATTCATGTTTTCTGCTAACCAAGGCTGCATTTATTTGATTCAAACAAAAAGGGATATTGTGCAATATTACAATTTAAATGAACTGTTTTCTATGTGAATATCTGCTCAAATGTAATTTATTGCTGTGATGTGCAGCTGTATTTTCAGCATCATTACTCCAGTCTTCAGTGTCACATGATCCTGATTTGCTGCTCAAGAAACATTTCTGATTATTATCAATGTTGAAAATGGTTGTGCTGCTGAATATTTTTGTGGAAACCAAGATGTTTTTTTTTTTGTTTTGTTTTTTTTAAATTTAATTTAATTTTATTTAACTTTATTTTATTTTATTTTATTTTATTTTATTTTATTTTATTTTATTTTATTTTATTTTATTTTATTTTATTTTATTTTATTTTATTTTATTTTATTTTATTTTATTTTATTTTTTTTATTTTTTTTTCAGAATTTTTGATGAATAGAAAGTTTAAAAGAACAGCTTTATTTGAAACAGTATATATTTGTAACATTGCAAATGTCTATCCTGTCATTTTTTGACCAAATGTATGTGAACTTGCTGAAAAAATACATAAATAAAAAAACTTTTGAACATTACTGTATACTGAGTATACATTTCTCTATATGTATTTAAACAGATACATATTTCTGCATATGAAAATATAATATAGGTTATCATTATTTTGCAGTTTTAAAAAATAATGGATTGTTTTAAGAATGAACAAACAAACAAAACCAAACAAATAAATGAATGAAATACTTTTTTCATATACAGAAGCAGCTGATTAAATGCATATAATTAAATGCATAATTCATATTACGGAATAAATACTGAATGAATGATGCATTTATATACTGTAGCACTTTATTGTGTATTGGTGTACACCCAAAGCGCTTTACAATCATGTGGGGGGTCTCTCCTCAACCATCCACCTGGTTACACTTTATTTTATTTTAATCTATTAGCTAACGACTTTTGCCCCGATGAACTCCTAATTACTGCTTATTAATAATTATTAAGTTAGTAGTTAAGTTTAGGTGTGAGTTTGATTAGGGCATGTAAAACATGGTCATGCAGAATAAGCCATTAACATGTGCTTTATGACTTCTAATAAACAGCCAATATGCGAGTAATATGCATGGTAATAAGCAACTAGTTAATTGTGAGAATCGGTCCTTAAACTAAAGTGTTCCCCACATATCTTAAGAAATAAAGAAGTATTTGCAAGCAAAATTATCATTAATGCTAAAATCTGGAGATGCTGAGGTTGCACCATATGGTGCTCGAGCGCCACTGTTTCATGCTTTGGGAGCAGTTATTAAACATATATAAGGATATTTGAGCTCTGTAAGGTGATTCAGTGTAACTTGCTGACCTGACTTCATGTTCACTGATTGTGTTTTTTGATTAAATAACACTCAAATATGATCTCTGATCTGTAACCTTCAGGACAGCTTCCTTTATGTAGCGAAGACTCGCGTCGACACGAGTGGAAACATTTTTCCAATTTGTATATTTATGGTGGTGAAAACGAAAGGGTCCAGGTTGGTAATTAGAAGAACTAAGTACTTCATGATGTAGAGTCAGCCATGTTGCATTGTAATGAAGCGTGGAGTTACTACTGTTCCTTCTGGCTCAGAGTTTATTTGATTTCTTTATTGTAATGAAAGTCAGATGGGCCGGTGTTTACACCAGTTCAAATCAGTGACATGTTTTCTAATTAGCAGCAAATGGGCTCGGAGGAAAAGCACACATTTTTCTTCTTCTCGCTGGGTCACGAATCAAACTTCACATTTATTTTCATTAAAAGTGTTCGGCGGTGTCTCTGCGGTTTCCACGGCTCTGTTGCTGTTAGCAATTACTTTGTGTATCTGCGTGGTTTCGTTATGTAGCGCCTCGCTCTTTGGCGTCGAGCCTGATAGCGTTCACCTAAAAACCTGGGGCAGGTTGATTTCTAACCGGTAATTTGAAGGCTGATAACATGCTTACAGGAGGGAATGATAGCTTGGCTGTATAAGTGTATGTGTCAGCAGATCCCGGACATGGAAAGCAGCAGAGATCAGCCTTTTTAAAGCAGTCCGTGCTTATTTCCATTGTGAGTCTGTTCGTGGAGTTCCAGTGATTTATTACGATTTTAGTGCCGCTGTTCCTTTTTTTTTTTTTTTTCTTCTTCGTTCTTTATTCTTTTTTTCCAAGTGCGACTTTTATGAGGGGTATAAAACATGAATGGGAACAAAACATAGCAAATTCAATGACAATATTCAGGAAGCTATGGGAAAAAGAAAGAGACAAAAGTTTCTTTTTATCATCGCTCGCTGTCGCTATTTGATGGGGCCTCGGTATTGTAGTACAAATGAGCTCATTATTGAGCTCCTGAGGTCAAAGGTCAAACGCGTGGGAGGGTGTGACAGGAGCAGAAAGGAACAGGAAGTAGGAAGGTCAGGTGTGAGATGTGGGACGGGGTGCAACTCACAGCTTCCCTGTGAACTTGAACTTTTCCTAATTCCTTTTTTTTTTTTCAACATGTTCAAGAAAGGCTTTTGAAATAGTGTCATGTTTAAAAATATATTGCTGTTTTAAATTAGATTACATTTAAAGTGTTACTGTACAAGTAAAAAAAAAAAAAAAAATCATGCAACAAATGCAACAATTGGCATTTGGCACCTAAACTAATTTTTACATTTAAAAGTAAAATAGATAGATAGATAGATAGATAGATAGATAGATAGATAGATAGATAGATAGATAGATAGATAGATAGATAGATAGATAGATAGATAGATAGATAGATAGATAGATAGATAGATAGATAGATAGATAGATATATAGATGGATGGATGGATGGATGGATGGATGGATGGATGGATGGATGGATGGATGGATGGATGGATGGATGGATGGATAGATAGATAGATAGATAGATAGATAGATAGATGATAGATTAAAACTTAAAAACATAAGTTTTGAGTCATCACAATTAACATCCAGCATCTAAACTATATAAGAAATATAATTAATATAGAAAATGTAAATGAAATACATAAATAAAATAAAAATAAAATAAAATGCTAAAACAAAAATAAATTAACTTATAAATTAAATTAAAAAAGTAATTTAAATAATGTAAATAATAAAAATAAAATAAAATTATATAAAATTAAATTAAAAAACATGAATCGCTTATTGTATTCCTCAATTGTAAGTCACTTTGGGTAGAAGCGTCTGCTAAATTAATAAATGCAAATGCAAATGTAAATAAAAATATATTTATTATTATTCATTTCAAACTTAAAAACATACATAATTTTTTAATATGTTTAGCCATTTCTGTTTGGTACCACTTCTTCATAAACTCTTGCAAAACACTTTGTAATATAATTTCATGTAAAACTGCAAAATTTTGCAGTTTAAGAATTTAAAAATTATTTTCTGCTTTGCCAAACTATCTTAAATCAAGAAAGATGTTCTAGACTAGTAAAAATTAATGTCTTGTTTTCAGAAAAAAAATTAAGTGAGCTTTTGCTTGAAACAAGCAACATAATCTGCCAGTGGGGTAAGCTAAATAATCATATTTCAAACAGAAAACAAGAATATTTAGTTTACCCCATTGGCAGATTATTTTACTTGTTTCAAGCAAAAGCTCACTTAACAAGACATAAATTTTTACTAGTCTAGAACATCTTTCTTGATTTAAAATTTTTTAGATATTTTGGCTGGAAACAAGTCAAAAAATGTAACTGCATTAAAACCTGCTTGCCAGCAGCAATTTTTTTATACTGATCTCAGACCAGCTGCGCAACTGAAGCTGAGCGTGGACGAGTGAAGCAGAGGCGGCGCATGAGCAGATGAACTTCCACTGATCACTGGCAGCGGCGGCAGGCTGGTGTTGGAGCTAAATTATGTCTGAAAGGAGAGAAAACAGCCCTAAATCAGTCAAAACACCCACACAAGACAGATCGGCCTCCTCCTGGAAACGTTCCCTTTTATTTCCCATTACTCCAGTTTTTTTCCCTCTCTCCTTCCTCCTCATCCTCCTCTCAACCAACATGACCGTTGTTAAAGGAAATGACTCTAATTGTGTGGATATGCAGAGGTTGTTGCTAACCGACAGGGTCTGGGCTATATGAAGTCATGCTGTAGGTTTGTGCATCAAAATAATGATTTTAGTTTCCTTTAAAATTAGGTTTTTACTATATATACTGTATATATTCCACGTTTCGTCTCTCATCAGCTTCATCTCCTGCTGATCAGGCCATTTTAGCGTGGCTGTAGTGGATGTACCAGCGCCAGCACAAACCAGCCGTGTGAAAGCCCTCATTTATCATTTATTTAGGCTAGAACAGAGCAAACGCCTGGAGCACAGTGAAGGCCAGACTTTGTACTTTGGTGCTACTCCAAATTCATTTCATTTCATTTATTTGAACATGCATTTGTAAAATTCTCGTTAAAACGAGCACAGTTCCGATTCACATTCGGCTTAGATGAGACATATCCTATATTTACATTGATTTACATTTTTATTTATGCATTTAGCAGATGCTTTTATCCAAGAAAAGATAAAAATGAATTCGTCAGTGAGTCAACAAAATTCCTAATATATAATGCCAGGTTTATTAGAAACCTCAGAAGCAAGCAAGAGAAGAGGAGAAATGCAGATATTTTTGTTTTTCCACCATGCACTATATCAAAAAGCTGTCAAAATACGAGTCCACAATCCATAATAACGCTTCCTCCAGTGAAAAAGTGCATCTCCTGTTGTCTCTCACATCAAAATCCAGCCACATATTTGTTTAGAGCTGTAAATGCTGCTTGATCTGCAGATTTCTCTCCTGATTCAGACCAGAACACTTTTTCACTGGAGGAAGCGTTGAGGATTATGGACTCGTATTTGAGTTAAAAACGTCTTAATGCTGGATGTGTCTCAGCTTTTGTCTTCTCCAGATGCTAACTGATGGACTGGAGTGCTGAGGATTATTGTGATGTTTTTATCAGCTGTTTGGACTCTCATTCTGACGGCACCCATTCACTGCAGAGCATCCATTGCTGAGACACTGATGCAATGCTACACAAGATATTTTCAGCAAATGTTCATTTTTGGAGAAACCATTTCTTTATGATTATATTATATTTATTATCATAGTATATTGTCATAACAGCCCTGGTTTAATATCAACTACTCAAGTCAGACAATAGTTTCAGAGCAGTTAACTTTTTTTAACAATCATATCACCACAGAACATTTTCCCACTGCAATATAACGAATGCTGACACAGAGCATAATATTTCCAAAAGAGACATTCAGCAGACTTTGGTCTAAAAGACCTCAGTTCCATGAAATTAACCACTAACGTGCCATGCCAACAAAAGAACAGCTCAACCTTTCACTTCATTGGCTGTAGTTGGTCAAAAAATGTCAGCATGATGTTTTTACTAACAGTTGTTGTATGGGTGAAGAACATTTTCCATCTTTCTCAATCCATAAATATATATCACGTATAGCCAGTATTTACGTATAGGAAGAGGGAAAACATAAATAAAGACATGCTTGTGTTCAATACCGTGGCTTTATTGGTGGGCCAAAAACATTCTGACGAGTTCCATGACTGAATGCTGCTGCAACTGTAAACCTGTTTGCCAGAGTGCTGTGAAATGTATACAAATGAGACTTAAATTGACCGGTAATGTAACTAAACAGTACACTTCCCTAATCCTCGCATTCACAAGACAAAATGTTCAGGAACAACTCAATTCAACTTCTTTCGAAACAAACATATATTTAAAAAAAAAAAACAGAATTACTGTAAGAAAACTGTGAAAAAAGAAGGATTTATTTTACTCAAATCCTTTATAATGCATTATAAAAATATATTCAATGCATTAATTATCCCTTGTGATTGTAATGCATTATAAAAATGCAGTATGAATAACAACCACAGTTATTAGTTGTTGATATCTATTCATTGTTACACCTTTAGAAAGTATATTGCATTAAAACACAAGACAAACAACCAATTTCAGATGTAACGATGAATCTGTAAACATAATGCATTTTGACTTTTGCTACAATTATGCATTAAAATGTATATTATGAATACTTTTTTAACATTAGGCTACAAGTAAAGTGTTAATAGAAATATTTAAAAGAAATAATTACAAAGAAACAGTAAGTAACACGCTGAATTAAACATGACATATTAAAGTAGAAAGACTGAATTAGTCGTAATCGTAATGAATGTAAACTGAAGTAGTAAATCAATTATTTATTGTTTTTTTTTTTGCACGTTTCGTTTATGCAATATTCAAGGTATGCAATATTTTTGACTCTTCTCATATATTACCTTATGCACAACTACATTCAAAAAGCATAAATGAGCTGCAGCAGTGCCCAACATTCATTATTATATATATATATATATATATATATATATATATATATATATATATATATATATATATATATATATATATATATATATATATATATATATATATATATATATATATTGGAAAAATATATATATATATATATATATATATATATAAATTGGAAAAAAACAAAAAACAAACAAACATGAAATGCACTTTTTTATGCACTTCTTTCTTGTTCATGACCAAGGTATGAAATGTTAGACCCTTCTCATACAGTATACCTGTAGTGATCCAGGCATTACATTATGCTTCATGTCTCAGGCAGGCCTTGGCTCATGCTGTTTCACCCAGGAGTCAGATATCGAGCCAAAGAATGACAGGTACACTGCAGACAGACCTATTAGAAGCAATTTCGGGGATTCCCATAAATGACTTTCAAAATAGGCTGTTGATTTTTCCAGACCTTTTGCACATGTCTCCAGAAGTGTGGAGAAGGGGATGTTGGAGGGAACGTTCCTCCACCCCTGCATGCTAATTTGAAAAATTTTCCCTCCACCTGTTTGTGCTTGTTGGTGGAGGTTTGTGTCGGTAACCTGAATGTGCTAAGAAGAAAAAAAGATGAAATAAAAACAAGCCTAAATTACAAGCCTAGACATTGGCACATTTCACTGAGTAACTGAGCAGCCTTTAATTATGCTCTGTACAGGTCTGTTCATCAATTCAGCTTCGTAGCCACACCTTACGCCTGCTAATACCACGTCTAATTTACCAAACGCATGTAAACAGGGACCAACTCTTGAGAAATTGTAAAGTACCGTCTAATTTTGCCTATTAATAATAATAGTTGCTTAAACAAGATCAATTCTGATCCTTAATTATAAGGATTGTGCCGGTTGTTTGTATGCGGATGAAAGAGAAACAGCTCTTGAAATGCTCTAAATCATTGGAACATCTTTTAGTCATGCATGTTTTCCAAGATTTGATGAATAAAAATATGCATTACCTGACTCTGGTAGAATAGTTTAGAATATATCTGTTCACAGTTGAATTTTGTACTTTTTATTAATTGTGATTTAGGCAAAATATTATATACAGTATTTTTAAACTTTCAAATTTTCTTCACATTCTAAAATGATTTCCCCCCCCCCCCCCCCCACATTAATATTAAAATCATTAATATATATGCAAAATAAAATTTGTACCATATTCAAGAGCTTAATTATCAATGTTGCAGTAATTTTCCGGAATAAGTCCTAATAAAAGAAAGATATTTTAATTGCAAAATGTTCCCTGTCACACTCGCGTAGGAGCAATATAAAGCACACAGCAATGAAGAGAGTTCAAACAGTCCTTTTAATTGCAATCCACAGAAGAACAGGCATTCCAACACACAAACAAACATCAATAACCGACCAGAGACTGAACTAAAGAGGGAGCTTAAATAAAGAGACTAATGAGGGGTAGACAGGTGCAAGTGAGGGAACACATGAAACTAAACGGGGCAGGAGAGAAAGAACTGAATACACGTCCATAACCGTGACATTCTCTTTTCCCAATACATTTCTAAAAATAAATAATGAGTAGGTTTAGGGTTTGTGTACGGTGTTCAGGTTTAGGTTTGGGACAGAAGTTATTGTATGCATTATTCTGAATATTAAGTACAAGAAAGTACTTGCCTTTAAGGATGTTATATCATCAGTGACTGGACTCAGGAGCCATGGACCCATATACAGTATATGGGTATATATATATATATATCAGACTGAGTGCATGCATGTACTGTATATCGTGTTCTTTCTGTGTGCATACATTGTTCTGTATTGTAAATACACTGGTGAGTGTGGTCTTCATAAAGGAAGTGTTTATTTTTCTCACTTTCAGTCTGAGAATCAGAACCCATTGGTCGGTGTTTGATGTGCTACATAAATATTTAATGTCCTGCTACTGTATCCCATGTTTGCTTCTGCACGTCTGAAAGTCTTCTCCTGAGCTACTGGTTTATTTTGTAATGTTTTCATGGAAATGTTTTGTAAAGCCCTGTTGAGTCATGCTTCACCAATCTGGCTCGCTGCACACACACACAAAAGGAAACTGAACCGCTTTTTGTTCAAGAAACAATTTTGACGCAGTCTTGGAAGACATTGCACAGGAGGCGAAAGCTCAGGAAGGATCGCCGGGCGATGGAGGGAGATGAGAGAGAGAGACAGCAAATCTTTCCACCAGCTAATGGCTGCCATTACGCTTGTTTAGATAATAATCGGGATTCTGAGCACACTTTGGTGAAGCGCTGGAGAGGTGCAGAGCAGCGCTGCATTTCACTTCAATCAAAAAGGGAAATGTGAAACATCTGAGAAATAAAGCATTAGTCATTTCACAATAAGCCTCTGACCTTCAGGATCCTTCCAGTGAATAATCGTCCGTGAACGTGCTGTGCTCTCTGTTTACTAGACAACAGGGTTGGACAAAACTGGGAATGTATACACTGCTCAAGCTCCACAGGAAGTTGAACTGGAACGACAGGAAAAGGAATCACAGATTCAAAAACTGAAATTGAAACTGAAAACCTAAGAAGTCATCAAATAGATTTAGTTTTGACAAATTATGCCTATTGATTCCTTTCTTCTTTTTTTATTTACCTGATGCTTATTTTATAAATTGCAATAAAAGTTCAATGCTTTTAAATCAATGAACAGTCATTAATTTCATCAGCATTTTAATTTAGATCAGTGCTGTCAAACGATTAATCGCATCCAAATTAAAAGTTTTTGTTTACACAATATATGTATGTATACGTGCATATTTATTATGCATATATAAATACACACACATACAGTATATATTTTGAAAATATTACATGTATATACATTTATATTCTTATATTTTATATTACATATAAATATATTTAATAGCATAACATATTTTTCTTAAATATATACATGCATGTGTTTGTATTTATATATATACATAATAAATATACACAGTTTACACACATATATTATGTAAACAAAAACTTTTATTTTGGATGCGATTACAGTTTTGCTCAATTCTCAAATTATTATTATTTTTTTCAAAACAATAAGTTCAGATCTCTGAATAATTAGCTTCTTGTTCACATCAGATTGGAATTTCTTATTGATTTGAGCAAATTGCACATGTGTGCAAACAGTAAGTACAATTGTGTGCAGTTTGCACAACAACTAATTGCATATGGCTTGTTGATCAAAACTGATGAGTCGATTCTCACTTAAACTGTCAAACTCTACACAACTTCTCAGTCATTTTTCATCGTGTAAGCCATCACATTCAAAACGATCCATTCAATTATGAAAAATTGGTATACACGCATGTATATTCCATAAATATCTGACATTGACATTGTTTGTAATGTCTGCTAAACTGGCAAATTACCTCTAATTGCAATACAATTTGAATCAACCGTTCAACCATTTAACCAGTCAAGTTTGGGAGCATATATATGTAATATATATATATATATAAAAAAAAATTGAGAATGGAGGACTACCACAACCCTGAACTGCAGCAACATGCTCGTGGAAGAGCAATTGGAAGACGTGTAAGAATACGTGGTGGTGGTGTTAGAAGAAGACATAATAGAGGATGAAATCAGAGCCACACTTGTGGATCATGTCATAAATCGTGGTTTTACGATGGACGAGGCTGGTCGAAGAGTACAGCCTAATGTAAACAGGTCCACAGTGTCATCAATTGTGCAAACCTTTCGTAGGGAAAACAGGTAAATATGTATTTATTTTTTTGTTTTACAGTGTGTAAAGCATTTTTATAAACAACAATTTTGTAAAGGTGTGCATTCTATATTATTTGTGCATTCTATAGAACCACACAACAACCTCACGCTGGTGGCAGAGCAGCATTTAACTATCAGCAAGAACAGGAAATTTGCAACATCTCCACCATAGACAGAGTTTTGAAAAGACATCAAATGACTATGAAACAGCTCTACAAGGTGCCATTTGAGAGGAAGGAGCTGCGGTACCAGTATGTCCACGTAAACTATTGATGTGCACTTAGTGAGTTTTACTGTACTTCGAAGATGCTTGTATTCTATGAAGTTTTAGAAACCCATAAGAAGAGAAAACATTTACTGAACTCTAGAATGAAAATGAACTTTATTTTGTTTCTGTGTTTCTTAGTAGAGAATCATGGATTTAGAAGGACATGAAACAACCCACATTCTTGTTTTTGTGGTAACATAAGAAATATGAAATGTACAGTAATTGGACAAGCAAGATTTCACTAATGCATTCATACAAAAATAAATGTACTGTATAAATACAAATGTTCATATGCTTTTTTTTTTCTATGTGCTACTGACTCTTCTCAACAAATATCAGATTTTATTTTTTTATAAAACCTTAATTTCCATGGTTGACTGTCATGGTGTAAAAACAACTAAACATTTTGACCAGTGTGGCTCACACGGAGACAAAAACACTTTATATTTTGGTGGCTTTGGCCAAATTACTGACACGGTGACTAGGTTTTGAAGCATGAATGAAATGTTTTGGGTGAGTAACTACATTTTGCAGACATGCAATGAAGTTCTGTAGTTCCAGCAAACAGTTGTGACATTTGCACTCACAGTTTAGAGAATTTTAAGACTGTTTCAAAAAATGTGCCAAAACAATTGAGAAAAACTGTAATCGTGATTAATCATTTGACATCACTAATTTAGATATAAAGCACAACACTTCACCTTATACAGAATACATAATCATGTATTCTTAAAAACTACACTTAGCACTTATATAAATGTCTAGAAATTTAATTCCATTTTAATTCTACTCAATGCTAATTCGAATTAAAATTGTGCATCCTGTTTTCTACGTTTAATTCTAATTCAGGCACTAAATTTCAAAGACATTCTATACGACTGAAGTCTCAACGTCACAGCCCTGGTAAAACATGACAGCCACTGTAAAGCACTGCATGCTGCCTGGAGTCACAACACCTGTAGAAAACAGGCCTGAGGTTTGCACTGAATCACAGCATTCCGGCATTATTCTGCCTTGGCAAGCACATTCTCCTTCACTAAACAGTCTTTAACGTGGCTAGATGCTGCACATTCATACATACTATAGCACATGCATAAAAGAAAGAAAGAAAGGTTTGCAGCGTTTTGAACTACTGAAACTTTGCATCTGATTTAAGTGAGTGCTTAACAGGCTTAATATTTTTCCCTTGACAAATGGTTAAAAGTTTCTGCAAATCCTGTGAAAATAAAAAAAGAACAAATGTCTGGGTCTAGTAGGCACATTCAGACTTGCAGAAGGATAACAAGTCTGTGGTAGTGAAATCTGACCTGGCTGGACTGCAACCTGGACTCTACTCCCAACCACAAGCTACCTTCTTTCCATTTATTAGATTTACTGTAATCCTTTTTTTTTCTAATTTCTGCTAAAGTCTAAAAAAAAAGTCATGCTTACCTGGGTTAACACCAATGGGCCGAGCATCTCTTTTAAATTAGAGACTCCAGGCACTGAATGTTGGGCACAGCCATGCCTCATTTATGGTTTTTGGATGTAGTTATGCATAAGGTAATGTAAATGTTTACGATAAAGCTTAAAAAAAATCCCAAATATTCTCAAATATTCAGGTTCCAGCTCTTTACTTTGCCTCCCGGGTAGCAGAACAGGCCAATGCATCACCTGATACCATCTAATGGCTTACCAGAATATTTTTGATTGATTGCATGTGCCATTTTCAATGAGGTATTAGTGCGTCTATGAAGCATAAAAGATGGGGAATTTTGGCATTCTGGCAGATTTTCAATCCCTCAATTTTGCAAAGATTATACACACTAATTCACCTCGTTCTTTCCTCTTCCTCAAGCTCATGTATGATCAACCGAATATCCAAGCTAAATCTCTGATGATGGCTTTACCATCTCTCTTACAGTAACGTCACGCAGGTACTTCATTTGGAAAACACAGACGAATCTCAATGTCCCCTTTGAAGGGTTTTGTTATGGTAACCTCTCAATGTCGTAAGTCTTCCGCAACCACAGAGACACACTGAACCTAAATCAAAACCCCAAAAAAACTTTAAATGAACTCATGTTTTAAACATGCCTATTCGCCGTAGAGGTCCATTAACAAAATGATTTCAGGAAAGGTCACTTCAGGCAAGCATTCGCTCACTCAAAATGATTTAGGATGTAATCTGTGATATTGCAATTGTGGAAGGCTTTTTTTCATGCAGTAAATTCCAAAAGGATGTCTATATTTGGAGAATTCCATTTAATTTCAATTTCCTAGTATTCCTAGGCTAAATAAAACCCTGAAGAGCTCCCGACAGTTGGCTCCGGTTAAGCTGATGCTGTTTTTTGCTTGCTCAGGAACCCAGAATCGCGCCCAGAACAGCAAGTGTTTTTCCAGCACCCCACAGTGCAATGCATCCTCCCCAAACCCACATTAGGACGGGGGAAAAATACATCCTTGAAATCGAAAGACTGGCAAAATGTTATTATAGGCCAAGCTTTCTGAAATTTTTTTATGCCACCTATTTTGACATGTTTGCTCTTATACAGTACAAGTTACAGGGTAAAACACTAATAACTTTAAGGGATGCAATTCTATATTGTAGGTACCATGTCAACGGAGCAATGCAGATGGGCCAAAAAGGATATATATATATATATATATATATATATATATATATATATATATATATATATATATATATATATATATATATATATATATATACTTGATATTTGGCATAGATATACTTGATTGTCATGAAAAATTTATTGGTTGTTGTGTTGTGTAAACATGTATTGTATCACTTAACTTAAACGTCTGGCAACACTATTTTTCAGAAGTTTGGGGTTAGTAAGATTTTGTTAATGTTTTTGAAAGTACATTACAGTCTTCTCTGCTTCATTCAAGCCTTCAACAAGGCTTCATTTATTTGATAAAAAAATACAGTAAAAACAGTAATTGTCACATGTCTGTTTCTGTTTAGTTCCGTTTTTCCCTTATTTAGTATTTCCTGTTTCTCGTTTAGTTAATCATTGCTCATTTAGATCACCTGTTTTGTATTCATCTCGTTTGCTCCATTTGTTTGCCTGCCTTTATAAGTATTCAGTTTCCTTCTCTCCTTTGTCCTGGATTAATGTTTTCTAATGGTTTAGTGTGTTGAAGCTTATTGAAGACTCCTCTCATTTACGCCTTATTACTACAACCACATACTATAACAGAATCCAGGACCCATAAAAAAACAAAAAAACAATGGAGTTCGCTGAACGTTTGGCCGCCCTGGCTCTTAAGGATCTCCCCTTGTACGAGTACGCCAGGGAATTCTGCGGGCTCGCCTCGGGGATGGCGCTGGACGATGCGGCCATCAATCATCTGCTCTGGCTTGGGGCCAATTACCATCACCCCGTGGACATCCCAGACACCACAGGACTGGGAAGTGTCCGGGCCCGAGCCAGAACCAGCCCGCCGTTCAGTCCGTCGGCCGTTTTGCCATCTAGTCCGCCTGCCAAACTCCAGTCACGCCCGCCGTTCCCAGGGAAGTCAAGCCCGCTGTCCGCTGGGAAATCAACGCTGCTGTCCATGGCTCTCCCAAGCCCACCGTCCACGGCTCTGAAGGCAGGCCCGCCGCCCTCTCCGCTGTCAAGCCTGCCGGCTCCTACCCTAGCACTCATGGATATGGTGCTACCCCCGGAGTTCTCGGCTACTGTCCTCACCCCAGAGGCCACTCCAGAAAGCCTGAATCTCCTTTGCCTCCCCTGGTCCCATCCAGCTCCCCATCGTCTCCTGAGCCTCCTTCGTCCCCTGAGTCTCCTGTGGCGGTCAGCTCCGCTCCTCGCAAGCACCCTCCAGAGCCCGCTCCAGTGTCCGCTCCTCCAGAGCACCCTCAAGTGTCCGCTCCTCCAAATTGGGGGGGGGGCATATGCCAGTGGCCGGGCCAAAGGCCATGGCCACGGAGTCTCCTAATCCGCCATGGCTCCCCGAACTCCCTGATCCGCCCTTGAGGCTCTTCCTGGCTACACCCTGTTCCTGTCCTGCACCAGCCTCCAGGGCGCCTGCCCCCCCCTCCCCGATGGAACTGTTACGGCGCGAGACGCGCCTTCCGGGAGGGGGGCGATATCTGTCATGTGTCTGTTTCTGTTTAGTTCCGTTTTTCCCTTATTTAGTATTTCCTGTTCTCATTTAGTTAATCATTGCTCATTTAGATCACCTGTTTTGTATTCGTCTTGTTTGCTCCTTTTGTTTGCCTGCCTTTATAACTCTTCAGTTTCCTTTTCTCCTTTGTCCTGGATTAATGTTTTCTGATGGTTTAGTGTGTTGAAGCTTATTAAAGACTCCTTTCATGTACTCCTTCTTCGTGCGCCTTATTACTGCAACCACATACCGTAACAGTAATATTGTGAACTATTATTACAATTTAAAATAACTGTTTCTATGTGAATATCTGTTAAACTGTAATTGATTGCTGTGATCAAAGCTGAATGTTCAGCATCATTACTCCAGTCTTCAGTGTCACATGATTCTTCAGAAATCATTTGATTTGCTTCTCAAGAAACATTTCTGATTATTATCAATGTTGAAAACAGTTGTGCTGCCCAATATTTTTGTGGAAACTGTCATACTTTTTCCTAGCATTGATCGATTGATAAAATTTCAAAATAAATGTTTATTAGAAATTATTTAATTTATTTGAAAAAAAAAAAAAATATATATATATATATATATATATATATATATATATATATATATATTCTAACATAATTATTATTAATCTTTACTATCACTTTCCATCAATTTAACGTGCCATCATAATAAAAGTGTTAATTTATGTTAAAAAAAATAAAATAAATAAATACTAAAAATGTACTTTATTGTAAAACTGATCAGTTACATATATAGAATGCTTGAATCTGATTGGCTGACGAACGTTCTAAGGTGTGCATTATTTTCAGGGAAACGCACGTAGCTCCAGGCAGCTCTTGACCACTTTACATGACCATATAACTTCGCCAAATGATTTTTATTTCAAAGGTCCTTACAGCCTAAAACAGCAAAAGAACCAAAACTCACAACGACACTGACCAAATAAATAAATATAGTAAACAAAAAGATAAAAACGACAGATCATGTCCATGTTTTTGCCACAAAATTGTGCTTTATTATGTACGGAAAGCACATACTCTATCACTCCCGCTCTCTCTCCCTCACAGATGCACATACACAGTTTGCACACACATCAACAATAATGTTGTTAGCACTACTATGACAATTTTATCAGTAACATAGTTGAACAACTTAAAAACTGCATGACTTCTCACAAGCGAGGCAACAACAACGGCGCTGTTCATGAAGAAAATGAGCTTTAATTTTCACTATAACTAGAGACATTGCTGCCAAACACTATTGAGAGACACACAGACTCAAAGAGGTAATCTCTCTCTCTCCCTCTCTCTCTCTCTCATAACTTAGTTATTTACTGTATTAACTGCATTGGTCTACTATCAACGGCTCAAGCCTCTGTTACTAGGTTTAAAATTACATGAGGCGTTGGATGAGATGCAAAGAAATAATCCTACTCACAATAGCGTTTTAAGCAGAAAAACCAGACAGATGCCTTGAAATATATCAAATTTATCATCTGATCGATGTCTTGAGGTGTGGCAACCATAGTATAAGCAGAATAATCAACTCTGGGCCGTTGAATTCTTAGAAAATAATGCACACCCGATGTGCACTCTGCTTCGCATCATGGCCACATTAGGTGTGTATTATTTTCTAAGAATTCTAAGTTATTCTCTACATATATATACAGACATATAACTGGCCACAAACTTTTTAACAGTATTATTAAAATATCACTAAAGAGTATGTGACACAATACATGCCAGATGCCTATAAAATATATTTTACACAAACACAAATTTTCTTTATTTTATTTACAAAAGTTTGCCAAAAGGTTGTGACCTCTGCACTTCCATTGTCTCACAGACAGGATTTTCCAAGAATTGCTCGAATTAAAAAAAAAAAAAAAAAAACACCAGGCAGAGAAAGATTAAACTCAAAATTGGCATCACTGTACAGTGTTTTACAAAATTCCAACTATGAAACTTATCTCAGTCAAAAATGACCAATCCAGATTTTCTGCTTGACTGCAGCCTCCATGACGATCAGCTCGCAGCACTTCATTAAAGTCAGCCGTCATAAGGAAGTGACCCAGCCATTCTCCAAAAGAAAAAAGCAAAAACAAAACCTTGGGTTTCAGTACAACTGACTGTGATGAGCATCAACACCAGTTAGCTTAACAGACACTCTCCAAAACCTCAGGGGTGCCGTAGAGCTGTGGCAATATTTACACGTCAATCTTCACGAGGGGCGCGAGTTTCCTCTTCACTCAAAACGGCCCAGTCTTGGCTAAACAACCGGGCCCAGTGTTTATGTTTACGCCCGTCCGTACTGTTGAGAACCAGCGGCATCCACACAGATACCGTTTTTTAGAAGTCACGGAAAATATTTTTGTAAGCTAAAGCGGCTGGAGAGGAAAACAAACAGCACACATGATATTAGAGGACTCGTGAAGAGCGGTGCTAAGTGGGAGAAAGGGAGGAGAAGGACAGGGTGAAGGGTCAGAAGACTCTGGGGTCGAGGTCGGGAGTTTGAGAGCATAAATCAAAGCTGTCCGGCTAATGATGGCGGGAAGGGTTTGATCAGTCCGGATCGCATGTGACTGGCGTCTGGGGGAAGTCGTCACTCTCAATAACTGCACAATGGTCTTGAAGGCCTAGCTGTCGTGGCCAAACACCTCTGGAGAAGAGATGTGGGTTCAGTTTTGTATACACTCTTAAAAATAAAGGGGCTTCACAATGCCATAAAATAACCTTTTTTGTCTAAATGGTTCTATAAAGAACCATAATACACTTTCTGTTTCACAAAAGGTTCTTTGTGGCATGCTTCAGATTATAAAAAGGTAAGAGATGGTTCTTTAAAGAACCTTCCTTGTGGAACCAAAAATGTTTTTTCTATGGCATCACTGTGAAGAGCCTTTTAAGCACCTTTATTTTTAAGAGTTTAGCGTGTTTACTGAGAAACAAGTGGTGCAGGATTTACTTTGAAATGATTTTCATTTAGAAATTGCTTGTAAATTTTCTCAGATAGTTTCAAAGAAATGGCACATGATGAATTGAGAAAGATCTTTTTAAATCAATTTCCACTCAGAAATTGTTTGTGGATTTCTCAAATAATTACAAAGAAACAGCAAGTAATATTGAATTGTGACATGTGAAGAAAACTGAAAATATTACGTTCTTGCTAAATTAATTTACACCCAGAAATTGCTAGAAAATTGTACAAATAATCACAAAGAAATGGCAAGTAACACATTGAACTGAACGTGAGCTTCTGAAGTAGAAACACTGAAAATCTGAATATACCATTTTCTTGTTAAATCAATTTTCACTCAGAAATTGTTGGCAAAATGAAAAAGTAATTACAGAGAAACGGTAAGTGACAAAAATTTGTTAAGTGAAAAAAAATGAAATAGCATTTTCTTGTAAAGCGTATTCCAATAATCTTTCTTTTATTTACAACTTCAAAATACTTTTTTTTTTCATCAGTTTGGGTAAATGTGCATTTGGCTTTTGATACAATTGGGAAAAATGTGTCATTTTTAAGTAGAAAAACCGAAATGACTATTTTCTTGTTAAACATACTCCAATAATCTTTGTTTGACTTTTTTTACTTCAAAAAAATTTTTTTTTACTATGTTCCCTTTAGACTCGATGAACTGTAGTCTCTGCATGCACAAAAACTTGATTGAATTTACCATGAATTCGGGGAAATACGCATTTGGCCTTTGATACGTTTTGGAAAAATGTGTTTCCCATAAGTTTTGCTTGCAATAGCAAGAGCGATGCAATATTAACTCCCGTCCGCTAACGGATTAGTGCGATCTAATATGTTAACGAGACACCTGGCATCACTGGCGACGACGAAACCGTCAGGCCTTCCCAAATATTTATCAGACCTGCGAGCAGAATAACAGACGGCGAGACGCATCTAACACGGATGAAATCTAAATGAGGAGCGAGTGTGCAATCATTTAGCGCTGCGAGTCTATGACCTACAGAACGTCGCCGGTCTTCTCGCTCTGTTCTGTCATCAAACTGCCGCTCACCGTTGAGCCCGGCAAGAAATGTGGCTCCGGCGGGGGCCATAAAGGCTATCAATTCTGTTTTGTTTTATTCTCTGCTGATCCACTTCAGTAAGGAAGACTCCCCTGTAGTGACATTGCTCCTGTCCGTTGCCAGGATCAACAATGGTTTTGACTGCGTCTATTGACCCTTTGATGGCCCCACCCCAGAGTCCAATTTTGGTTTCTACACCCTCCAGCTCTTCTGCCAGGTCTGAAAGCAGCTCCATAGCTTTCTCTCCCCCCGTTTCTCTCACAGTTTCTGTCTGAGTAACTCAATACCTCCAGCTTTCCTTTATTTTCCAGAGATGAATTGTTTTGCCAGCGGTATTGCAAGCGCAATGAGTTGGCAAAATATTTTCGTTTCAGTCGCGGAACTTCCCTCCCGTTCTCGCTCTTACCTGTCGATGACACCAGCGAAATTTACAACAATTGGATCATCCGAGCGACGGAGAGCAGAGAAAATAAATTCCCAGCGAATGGAAAACATACCTAGTAGTTTCAGAGGAAAGCGCGGGCCGTGATGTCTGACATAAATCACTGCGTGTTTTCTCTTGTCAGAGGACTGTTTATAGTGCAGCCTTCCTTTACAAATTCAATGAGATCGAGAATCATTTGTCATATTCTGTGCACGGGATGAAAAGGAACTCCTGGAAGTATGAAATTATAGGCCAATGGCATCGGGATGACGCATGGGAGACACCGGGAGGCTGGATGAGGGATGGAAGTGCGTCGGAGCCAAGAGACGGACAGTTCAGGCTGTAATGATGAAATTATTACCTCGAGATCAAACAGGAACGTGCATTCTTAATAAACCTCACTTGGAAAACCTTTGGGAGTATTATGAACTCTTTCCCCACCAGCATATTTTTAAAAGCTGCTATAGCCAGCGGCAGCATTTTTGATCATTTTCACAAAACGTTCATGGCCCCCAGCAGTTTTAGGGAAAGTTCATTCATTCATTCATTCATTCATTCATTCATTCATTCATGCATAAATAAATGCATACATGCATAAATAAATAAATAAAAGTAAAAAAGTAATTATTTGTAATGCGTTACCACCAACACTGGCACCCAGAATATTTAGTTATATGAATATCTGAACATACAATATATCAAAAGAACAAAACCTTTGCTTTTAAACAAAACGTTTTATTCTAGCTTCATGTGTTCTTTTTTTTATCAACACATAAATGTGGGTAAGTTTCATAAAAATAGCAACATTTTGAACAAAAAGCTCAGAAAATCAAGTTTTCTGAGAAAAATCTCAAGTGGAAAAATCAAGCGGATCGAGTGCATCGACTTCCGCAAAAGTCATACAGCCCTATACCTCTTTGTGGCTTTTGACATTTAATTCGTTAACATTATGCAGTTTGGGTTTATATGCTGTTGAATGTTTGATGATTGTGTTAGATTACATGTGCATAAGCAATGTTTCTGCATCTTCTTCTCTTGCTTTTGGATCTGGAGATTCTTACGCATCTTTCAGATGATGCATTAAAGAGCCCCTACTGTATAACAGTGTCAGTGACGGGGAAAGAGTTAACAGGCTTGAGAGAAAGAAATGTTGCATTGCATGAATGCATTTCCTATTTGGCAGCCTCAAACCACTACTTTGTTTTGAATTAGTGACATGTCATCATAAAAGGGGCTTTTTTTGCCAATGAGTCTGAGATGAAACTCACGCTTTGATATGCAGAGCCACATCTCCACTCATCTCTGAAGAATGTGAGGTCATTACCTGTAGTATCAGGGTTTGTACTGGACGGGTATGGAAATCCCCTGCAAAGCATTATGGACAACTTCCGCATTCCTCGCTGACAGGATAATTTCCCTTGAGGAATTTTTTAGGCTATAATTAAACAGTAATAATCCACAAATCAAAAGCTGCGTCATTTTGTTAACGTTATCTGAGGATAGAATTTAAAAACAAGGTAATACATACACAGATAAATGGTTTTGTAAATTCACAAACATACAGTGTAAAAAAATAAATAAATAAATAAATAAAAATTCAATGTTTGTACAACTTTAAAAAAACAAAACAACAACAACAAAAAATAGTTTTTATGGCTTTTTCAAATTTAATCCATAATTATTTTAAGTGAATGTTTTGACTGCTCTTTTGGCATCATTACAACAATTACCTATTTAGATTAAT
Source organism: Acrossocheilus fasciatus (assembly GCA_036784905.1). Classification (NCBI taxonomy): domain Eukaryota; kingdom Metazoa; phylum Chordata; class Actinopteri; order Cypriniformes; family Cyprinidae; genus Acrossocheilus; species Acrossocheilus fasciatus. The sequence goes on along the minus strand of CM071949.1, from coordinate 1,621,870 downwards.
TTTTAACATATTTTAGGTCAAATAAACTTTTCATTTACATAAAATATTTGAAAAACAAAAGAAAATATGGCAGTGTAACATATTAAGTAAAAAAAGAAAAAAAAAAAAGAAAAACAGATCTGAATAACTGCAGTTGGTACCATGACAAACAACAACAACAAACAAACATATCTATAACATTTCTACTGAATGTCAATTAAGTCTCATCCACTCGTGGACACAAGGAGGGAAGCGTGAGTGATTGTTTCATAAAGGCAGAGAAAGTCAACCAGAGCAGATCAGCGTCTGGATGATAAAAGCAGATGAAAATGAACGTCCGTGTTTATATTCAACTCAGCAGCAGAGATAGAGAGATTATGAGTTATGACTGTGTCTGAACCGTATGCAAAGTACGCTGACAGAGGGTCACAGCGGTGGAGATACTACTACTACTACTACTAATAATAATAAAGGAAAACAATTTTTTGGAGTGTCTTGGTACTTTTAGTTTATTTATTTATTTATTTTATTTTTAAATTTTGTAATTAGAATTAGTGACATTGAAATAGGAAATAGTGCATCTTAAAATGCTAAATTATTCAAATTATTCAACATCCTAAACCATATAAAGTTTGTTTATTTCTAGGAAGAAAAAAGAAAAGAAAGAAAGTTTTTTTTTTCTTTTCTTTTTTTTTTTTGACATTTGAATCCCTGTTGTAAATCATAACATATTATTAATAAAATATTAATACTTTATTAAAATAATTATATTGTATCTATTTTTATTTTTATTAATACTTAATAATATTGAATTAATAAATATATTAATAAATATATTAAACACATACAAATTTAATTTTATTTTATTTTATTTTATTTTATTTTATTTTATTTTATTTTATTTTATTATTTTATTTTACTTTATTTTATTTTATTTTATTTTATTTTATTTTATTTTATTTTATTCATGATGAATTACCCAGCATACTGGAAAGGCAAAAAAGTACATTAAATATATAGGCACAAACCACATTCCTACAGGGCATTGCCGCAACCACATCCCAACATTGATCTGATCCTAAAAATCCCCACGTTCTTAATTCATGTCTAAAGACTTTCAAACATCCAGCGGAGGAGGTGAGCGTGAGGGCAGAGGAGGGTGAAACACATCTAATGGGAGAAACAGCAGTGGGTTATTATCTTAGACAGCTATCTTTGCTCTGGAGGTAATGATTCTTTTCCCATTCACACTTTACTGCATCATACAACACACACACACAAACCTCTGCTTCCTCTCACAGTTTCTCTCTCTCTATGTGTGTCCATTCATGTCTGCTGTAAATCTTTAGCTTTAGTGTGTTTGGAGGCAGGGGGTTTGATGGTTTGAAGCAGAAGGTAATGACTTTAACCGCCTGAAGCTGTCTGCCGAGAGGAGATTTTTTTTTGTTTGAGGCAACAGTTAGCAACTCATTCAGCAGGTGTGACTGGCGGCCCAGGCTTGTGTTAATTAGGTCATTTTGGTAATTAGAATACACACTGAGAGGATAATAACTTTATCACTCTAAGTTATGTTTCTCCTGAGAATTTCAGGGGGTGTTATAACTCTACACACACACACACACACACACACACACACACACACACACACACACACACACACACACACACACACACACACACACACACACACACACACGCGCACACACACGCACACACACACACACACACACCCAAGCACTGAACAGTAAGGAAATGTGTCAATTCATACATAAGATCTCTCATAGAGATACAGTTGTTATATACTGTAGAATAACATTATATTTTTATATAATTTATAATAATACTGTATAATAAATGCAACACTAATTCTGTGTCTAATTCAGCAAAATCAGTGTTTGTAGAAAATCTTACAAGGCAATTTTTACACAAAAATGAAAATTCAGTAATTATATTTTCTCAACCTTGTGTCATTCCAAATTTGTATGCTTTTATGTGGAATTTAAAAAGAATAAATTTTATAAGTTTATCATGCAGCCCGCTTCCTTATAGTTCAATGGCTGTAGAGAAAAAGTATCATAAAAGACTTAAAAAAAAAAAAAAGAAGAAGAAGAATTTTATTTTTTTAATAAGTGCTCATTGAGATAATTTAACCAAAAATACAGTAATATTGTGAAATATTATTAGAATTTTAAATAACTGTTTTGTCATTGTAATATATAATAAAACTGAGAAAATGCTGTGATCAAAGCTGAATTTTCAAGCTGAAATCATTCTAATATGCTGATTTGCTGCTCAAGAAACATTTCTGATTATTATCAATGTTGAAAACAGTTGTGCTGCTATACTGTGATACATTTTCTTCTTTTCCAGGAGTCTTTGATGAATAAAAAGTATTATTATTTTATTTTTTTTAAGATTTATATATATATATGCAGATTTCTAGACAGTGAATACAGCAACAACTTTACAGTTGTTTGTTCAGGGTTTCAACCAATTAAGAAAAACACTGGAGTAATTGAATTCATCCATCTTGCTCTCAACTTGATCCTAAAGTCATGAATTACCCTGCATTTCTGAAATGACACAAGGCGCATGCACTAGCTGTGTGGCGAGCTCATAGAACTAAAAAAAGCCCCTAAATGGTGTTTTGACGGCGGTTCGTAATCGCACAGGCTGCGTATTCAACTTGAGCTGAATCTCCTCCCTATAATGAAGCGTCCTGCACAATTTCCCTTCATTACTTCATTAGGCTTGATGACTCAAAACAGTGCTAATAATAACCGAAGAGCATATTATCGGCTAATATTTGCCTGTGTTCTTGAGGCTGCTGCAGCGAAGCGTTCGGTAAGGTCCAGTCAGCAGTCTGCGGGTCCAGACTGTGTGTGTGAACGCATGTGCCGCAGGATCAGCGCACCGAAGCAACCTCAGGAACGCCAGAAAGCAAAACACCACTCACCTCAACTCAGCAGAAGAAAAACAATGAAAACACTGAGACTGCTCCCCTTAAGATTGTTTTTGGCCAGTAAAGTCCTGTTTTAGGAAACACAAGCCCACGTTTATAACGCATCTACTGAAATGTACAGACTTTTCATCCATGTAGCGTCCATTTACTATTCAGTCGGCCTACATGCTGTATTTTAGCCAAATCTGTCGTAATGAATCTATTTCGAACGTGCAAGTGGATATAATTGCTTCTCGTACATGGCCTCGTCGTTTGCTGTTCTGCTCGGTAAGAAGCAAACAGTGCACGGTTGTTTGAACTATGGCAACCATAAAAACAAGATTCTGATCTCGAGGAGGAAAACCACAAAACACTACTGTTTCTTAAATGGCTGATTAATAAGCAAGGATAAACTCATCTAGTGTTAGTACGGTTCTATAAGTTCCACACTCCATAAAACGCTTCAGATCTGCAGCTGATCAGAGGCCAGCGAGGGAAGCGTCTCCTCGATGTGTTCGGCTGGCACTGCCCGTCCACTCCAGGCCAACACAAGCAGAAGAGGCCAAAGCAAGGCTAGCCACCGCCTCCTCGTTATTAACAACCGTTTTGGAAAAAGAAGTACACTTTAGCATGCTTTTAATGAGAGCACATTTACATTTAGTCATTTAGCAGATGCTTTTATCCAAATGATGACAGTAGAAGCAATCAAGACCAGGAAAATAGCAATAATATGTGCTATGACATGTCTCGGTTAGCCTAACGCAGCACACGTATATAAAAAGAAAACAAGCAGTTAGACAACGAATAGAGAGTGCAAGTGTTAGCGGGTCAAGTCAGCAAATACATAAAATAGAATTAGAATAGAGAGTGCTAGAGTTAGAGGGTCAAATAAAAGATGGAAGAGATGTGTTTTTAGCTGTTTCTTTAAGAAAAGTTAATGCATTGTATTGTATTGTAGCACATATTACGTAAATAAACACACTTAAGTGTGAACCGAATGTAATGTTTTCGGGCACTTAATTGCATGTTATTTGCAAAATGTAACACTTTATTTAAAGCTTTTGTATATAATGCATTATGAAAGTAGTTTTAATGCATTATTTATGTATTGTAATGCACCTTGTGATGCATTGTATGATATTAATAATTGTAAACACAATTATAATACATTGTAATATTCATTTCTACACCATTAGAAAGGAAAATTCATTAAAACATAACAAACCCTCAAATATTAATATGCATTTTAACTTTGGTTACAGTTAATTATTAAAAATACATAATACAGTTTCTGATATAATATAATACATAATAAAATATCTTGTATCAGTATCTGTAAATCAGAGGCGTTCAGATAAAATGCCGGTGTTTTCTGCACTCGCTCACTGACTGAATACCTCTTTCTGGCGAATTCTCTCCTCAGAAACAGTGCAAATGTGTGTACGAATCTGTAAGATATTAATTTCATACTGTAAGCAGCTTCAGTGATTTTAATGGGAGTAACTAGACTGTCAGTGAAAATGTTCTTTGATAATGTAAATGTTCTTTGTCTCTTTCTGTAGCTACAATGAAAGTAGTAGCCTAACTTGCAGTGTTTTTATTCACATTAAGTGTTAATGTTAAATTCACATTAAATATAAAGTCAGTCAAATTAAAAATATGTTATGGCATGACATCCATAAACAGACAGGTTTTGTGCATAGTTAATAGATTGCATTATTACTTTGACCATCACCCACTATCAACATAATCTATAAAGGTGAGAATGAAGATATTTCATGATATAGTCAATGCGTTTGGGAATGTTTTGAATAAAAAGGGAAAAAAATAAATAAAACATAAGTGCTGTTGTGGCTGCTGTGTTTCACATGACGACCCCCCCTCCCCCCCAACTCGTGCCCCCTCAAAAATAATGAATGCATGACGTAAAGGGATGTTTCGCCCTAAAATGATAAGTCTATCATCATTTGAACACAAATTGATGACAGCACACATTGAATGTTGGTAACCAAACCGCTGATGGCAGCCAATGACTTCCATAGCATTTTTTCTATACTATGGAAGTCAATAGCTACCGTCAACCTTTCGGTTACCTATATATTCTTCAAAATATATTATTTTGTGTTTGGCAGAAGAAAGAAACTCATGAAGGTTTGGAACAACTTGGGGGTGAGTGAAGTATGACAGAATTTTCAAATTATTTTGACTGTCCTTTTATTTTATTGATAATATACTGCAACTTTTTTTAAATGTACTTTTATGATTTTAAGTACACTACAAGTGCACATTCAATACAATTAAGTGCACTTCTCTTTCACAAGGGAGGCTCCACAGAGTTTCTGTCTGCACAAACACGCAGCGTCGGAGAGGGTGGAACCGAAACGAGCGAGTGCGGGATGAGGTTTCAGTACACGTCAAGGAGTGTCGGCACTGTTTGGCTGGCAAATTATTGCTGGCCGACGGTCTATTATTTTACAACCAGAGATCGTTGTCGAGAGTAAGGTAGAGGAGAAGGAGAGGGAGAGAAAAGAGAGAAGGGCAGGAAAAAAAGAGCGAAGCCTCTGGCCAACTGCCGGAGGGGAAAGGGGTTACTGAATACTGTAATAATCTTTAAAAATATTACAAGAGTGGCCACAGCACTTGCTAAGAATAGGCCACAGAGAGAGAGAGAGACTGAGAGAGAGAGTAAAGGTAAGACCACTGGGCAGATTTGGATCCACAATAAATAACAAATGTGGTGGGCTCAGTAAAATCAACACCTCCACTCCAGGACAGGAACATTTATATTTAACCACAGCTGAAGATGTTTTTGATGGTTAAAGTATCTGTCTATAGTATAATATAGAATGTGGATATTCCTAGACTGCAACTAGGGATGGATCATAATGGTAGACTATGTGTGTATGTGTGAAATACAAGCTATGACATTCGAAAGAAGTAGAAGGAAGGAAAAGAAAAAATGGAATTGTGAGATATAACCTCAGAATTCTGATAAAGTTGGATTTGTTAGAAACAAACTCAGAATTCTGATTTGAAAAAAAAAAAGAGAAATTAACTCAGAATTCTGAGAAACAAGTTGCAATTGCCAGATGAAATTTAGAATTCTGAGAAAAAAAAAGAATTGTGAGATATAAATTTTTAATTACGAGAAAAAAATAAATTAATCAGAATTCTTGCTATTCTTAATGATCCCGCTTTCAATATCTGTAAAGAACAAACAATTGTAACACTTTGTGATGCTCCCCTTTAGACATTCTGTTGACTACTGTCTGCTTAATATCATTTCGATGGTACCCCAACAGACATTCTACTGGCTAGAAGTAACTTTGCAATTACATGTCTGCTAATACTGTAATGAGAGCTAGAATCTAATGAGATATGTCTAAAGGAGACCATTATTTTCACATTCTAATAATTCACAGTTAGCAGTCAACATCATTCTGAACCATATTTATTTATTTATAGTTTCCATGATTTCCCCACACAGCAGGGCGGCTCACTGGAGCCACCGAGTGTTATTTATCCAGAAGATCCAATCACCCTCCACACCCTGATATGAGAAGTCTGGGAAAAAGACGTAGCGTCTCGGTAATGAGCTTTAGCCTGATTTGCGTCAAAATCCACCCGAGCCAGACGCAATCACACAATTTACCTGCGCCCATAAAGTCAGGTGTAAATTCTCCCTGACTTTCATTTCCCCTTGACAGGGTTTGAGTGAGTCCAGAGGGATTTTGCCCGATCCAGACAAACGCTCGGGATGGCGTCTGTGCCAGCTCGCCTCTTCTGAGTCTCGAAACCGGGAACCACAAATAAGTTTAAAATGTCAACTACCCGACAGGGAGAAACTGTTTTCCTAGCCTCATAAAATTATTTTGGATTTTAGTGTTTTTCTAGCACTCTTGCACACGTTTAACACTCTCCCTCACTTCATGAAAAAGAGGAGGGAAGTAGGAGGAGGTGTAAGTTATAATGGCCTGGCCTCACAACGAATTAAAACGCAACATTATATCGTTCGACCCTGTTCGTTTGGAGGCCGTAACAGGCATCTCTCTCGCTTCTCAATAGAGGTAATAAATTAGGAGTGATGGCTAATTTTAGGCGAAACCCAATCCCTCACCGTAAATTGCAGGCCAAGTGGGACCGTTTAATCAAACTCCGTCTGGCTTTGCCGCCAATATTGAAATCAAAGAGTGCGAGGGTTTTGTGAATGTGTGCTGTTTTGCAGTAGGGACAATGTAAAAATCACAACTTCTTAAATGTGGTTTGTCAGGTTTGCCCCCTCTAAAGACGGAGGCCAGCCGAATGCAGGCGTCGACTTGCTGCAGAACGGCAGAGTTGAGCTGCCGCAGCTGTACTGTATTTATGTCTGCATGCTGTAGTGTACTTTTGAGAACACTTGACTATAAGTCCACCGTTCCAAAAAAAACTTTTCATTCTCTGATTTGACCTGATACAATGCTTTAGTTTTATTGTAGTTGTTGAAGAATTATGCTGTTTTGAGATTGCAAAGAAATGCATTTTCAATGCAACTTCTCAAAAAAAAAAAAAAAAAAAAAAAAAAAAAAAATATATATATATATATATATATATTTACAATTAAATTCCATGACTATTTTAGGTACTAAACTATAAGTATCCCAAAGTTGTTGCCTTTTGGTGAGTTTTATCATTTTTAAGCTAAAATATGTACTGTAATTTAGTATGTGATTCATGCAGAACAAAAGTGTTTTTGTTTGTGGTTGCTTTGGATAATCCATAAACATTTTACAAAAAAAATATCAAAAACAAAGAGTTATATTTGTATCAGTTAAGTTAAGTTTAATTATAAAGCACGTTTTAAAACAACATGAGTTGAAACCAAAGTGTTGTACAGGTAGTATAAAACAAGAAAATTATGATATAAAATAAAATACATAATTTAATTTAGCTTTTTAAAGAGTAATTGTGCTTTGAACCTTTAAACAATTTTAATAGGCAACTTTTTTATTTCTTTCTTTATCTTACACTCCCAGAAATAAAGGTACAAAAGCTGTCACTGATGCGGTACCTTTTCAAAAGGTACATATTTGTACCTAACGAGTCCATTTTGGTACCTTAAAGGTACATATCAGTACTTCAAGTGTACATATTTGAACCTAATAGGTGCAAAAGTGTACCTTTTGAAAAGGTACTGCTCCACCTTTTGTACCTTTATTTCTGAGAGTGTATGTAAGTTAAACTTTCCTATGTTGTGAGCTGAATGGTCAATTCATATCTCATTTTTATTTATTTTTTTAATCCCCATAGAGAAAATAAATGCAAAACAAACAAAAATAAATGCAAAACAAACAAATAAATAAATACATACATACATACATAAATCTTCTGGAATCAAGGTTGCTGAAAACGTGTCCAGTTGTTGTTGTGTTGTATTGTCATCATCTCATTAAAGTTACATTATATAGTTTAAATACTTCATGTCAGAATTAAAGAATGACCATATGTTTCCAGTCAAGTAGTTAATCCTTCAGAACGAGGAACATGTTATGAAATTTCAACAGGGATGTATCACATTAAGCGTGAGTTTTAAAAATGCCAGGTCAGCTTTTTGATACCCTCAACATTCATTTCACATTATTCCGAGGTCAGCGGAAAAAAGTGAAAAAATTAGCGTTTAAAAAAAAGAAGAAGCTGTTTTTCAGCTCCAGCCGCATGCCAAAGAACACGTTTTGGCCGCAATCAGTGACACTCACAATAAACTTTGAGATATTTAATAATTATCCCCAGGAATGCTGGACATATCCAATCTGCTCCCGTAGCCTTGGAAAAGTTACATGACACGTCGAGCAGATGAGGGAATCGTTCCCTCAAGATTAAAACGGCCTGTTGAATGGGATTTCTTCTGAATCCCAAAGCAATTAACATATTGTCTTACTGGGCTGAAGGGAAACTGGTGCGATTTCCTGCTGCGTCAGCTACTCAGCGGTTTGTGAGCGATGACTCGGACCGACATGTTTCAGAGATTGCTCCCTCCTTCTTTAATGACATTATACAAAACTATGAGTCCACACAATGTTTGTGTATTGTCTGAAAACATGCACCTGCTCATGGAAATGTTAAAATGTGGTCTGTGTGGACATTTTAAAATGTGATTCAAATTTTCATTAGCATAGATGTGTGTGTGTGTGTGTGTGTGTGCATCTATATATATCCTTTAAATTATATTTGGTCACACTTTATATTAGGTGGCCTTAACTACTCTGTACTTACATCAAAAAATAAGTACAGTGTACTTATTGTGGTCATATTGTATTGCAAAACATGTTTGCTGCTATTGAGAGGGGATACGGGTAAGGTTAGGGACAGGCTTGGTGGTATGGGTTGGTTTAAGGGGGGGTTAAGGTGTAAGGGATGGTCAACAGTGTAATTATAAATGTAATTACAGAAATTAATTACAGATGTAATTACATATAGGTATTTTTAAAAATGTAAGTACAATGTAAAAACAGGGATGTACACAATAAGTGCATTGCACCAAATTATTAATTTAAATGTAAGTACATATTAGTTAAGGCCACCTAATATAAAGTGGGACCTTATATATATATTTTTTTTAAATTATAAAATCAAAATGTTTATACAATTTAAACTGTTATGCATAGCTGTACATATTTAGATATAATTTGTTCATATATAATTGAACATTATTACACATGCACACACACGCACACACACACACACACACACACACACACACACACACACACACACACACACACACACACACACACACACACACACACACATATATACCTGTGTATATATATATATATATATATATATATATATATATATATATATATATATATATATATATATATATATATATATATATTAAGATTGACTCTTGCCAAATCACACTATTAAATATGAATCATAATTCTAATATATAAGGGTAATAGTGCTTACACTGAGCATTGCTCGACTTTTCCGAATAAAATGTACTGACCCAAAACAAGCTTATTTTGGCAACTGAAAAATAAAGAAATAAATACTATTAAAAAAAAAAAAAAAGTCTGTATAAATATTTGCACACACAAATGGAACATAATTAGATTCATTATTCCCATGTTTTTGCTTTCTTCCTCTCTCAAATGACTGTTAATTGTAGGCCCTTGGAACTGGAAGGTACAAATAAACAGCACCTGTGCCAGATTGCCATAAACACAAAATGCAGTCAACCACTTTAAATCACCTCCCACCATATTACATCAGCGCCTGAGGCAAAACTCTCCATAAAGATCAACTTATATTGGGCTGGACCGGTGAACTCTCATGCCTGTGGTGAAATAACTCGCATCCAGCGGTGTCTGAAGCTTCATGTTTAATTTGAAGTCAGACTGGCCTCAGTTACCACCAATCACTCACTGAAGAAAACTTGTCACTCGTCTTGTCCGTGAGCCCGATGGCTTTCCTCAAGGCAAAGGCTGATTGGAAAATGTGAGGAGCAAAGGACCGGATTTGTCTTCCAGTCATCATTGCACAAAATATCACCTAATAATGTATATTTACAGTGCCATGCCGTCTTTGCTTTGATGAGCTAAATGCTGCCATTGATTTCCAGTGTTCACGCTGCGATTTTCTACGTCACGCTACTGAACGCTGTTTTCTTTCTTTCTTTATTTTATGCTGTTAGACTTCTTTAGAATGGTTGATGCACAAATCTATGTTTATCTAAACAGATATCAAACTTTGGTGCATAACTCACTCCACACTGTTCTTGCTCTTACTTTCCCATCAATCAGATGATAAAAAATCCTATAGACTAATACTGGACCCGAGCCATATCTAGTTATCAGAACATCATTGAGACCTCTGAATGGGTTTTGTTGACTCAGACCAGTACACAACCACCTACATGGGACTTTTTGAGTCTCAAATACTAGGAAATCTTAATCTGAATCCATAAAAACCCACAGAATTCCCCCAAATGTTGTACTAACTAGTCAAACAGAGCTGTCTGAGCAAATTAAACAATATTGATTAACTGTTTAGGTTTTGTGAGTTCCCAACATGCATCGCAGCATGAAAAAAAATCAATGATTTAAACTTATTGTGTAGCTGTTTGCTGAATGGGGAAATAAAAAAATTAAAAAAAAAGTTTTGTTTGTCATTATTGTTAGTTATCTGTGACGTTAAGAACTCATCTTTTTAAATTTGTTGATCGCTTTTGAGGTTTGTGTGTCAAGAGGTCTATAACCCTTTAAAACTGTATCCCATGTTTGCTTTGTAAACTGATTGCACCTTAAGAAACAAAGAGAGTTCGCTTCACACATAATATCATAATAATAGCCTGAAACTAAACAGTTACTTAAAGGAACAGTTCACCCAAAAATTTAAATTTCCTGAAAAATATCCTCAGGCCATCCAAGATGTAGATGAGTTTGTTTCTTCATCAGGTTTGTAGAAATGTGTCTCTGCATCAGTGTCTCAGCAATGGATGCTCTGCAGTGAATGGGTGCCGTCAGAATGAGAGTCCAAACAGCTGATAAAAACATCACAATAATCCACACCACTCCAGTCCATCAGTTAACATCTGAAGAAGACAAAAGCTGTGTGTTTGTAAGACAGAAATCCATAATTAAGGGCATTTAAACCATCTCCTCTAGCTAAAATACGAGTCCATAATCCATAAAAGCACTTCCTCCAGTGAAAAAGTCCACCTTTTGAACAGTGCTTGATCTGCGCAGATTTCTCTCCTGATTCAGACCAGAATATTTTTCACTGGAGAAACCATTATTATGAATAGAGGAGCATTTTTAAGACCTTATGGCCCGGTTTCAGAGACAGGGTTTAGTTTAAGCCAGGACTAGGCCTTAGTTAAATTAAAGTTTTTAAGCAGCTTCTACTAAAAATGCCTTAGAGGTGTGCATCTTGAAACAGAACAATGGCATATTTTAAGATATGCCAGAGCAAGATATTTTCAGTTGAGACAGCTCAAACATGCATTTTAGTCTGGGACTAGTCTTAAGCCTTGTCTGTGAAACCGGAGGTATATATAACAGAACATTACACATTTCATAAATTAATACGGTTGTTTCAAGAATTTCATATACAAACCATCCAGTTTGATTTATATACTGTTTGTTTATCACCTTATAATTATACTTTATACAAATATCATTTATCAATATAAGGTGATTGTTTATAATTTATAATAATTTATCATTTTTATCACCGCATATTTATAATTTATCATTTATTTATTCCTAATTCCCTGTCACATATCCTGTCACATTTGTGACCCTGGAGCACAAAACCAGTCTTAAGTCGCTGGGGTATATTTGTAGCAATAGCCAAAAATACATTGTATGGGTCAAAATTATCCATTTTTCTTTTATGCCAAAAATCATTAGGATATTGAGTAAAGATCATGTTTTTGTAAATTTATTACCGTAAATGTATCAAAACTTCATTTTTGATTAGTAATATGCATTGCTAAGAACTCATCTGAACAACTTTAAAGGTGATTTTCTCAATATTTTGATTTTTTTGCACCCTCAGATTCCAGATTTTCAAATAGTTATATCTCAGCCAAATATTGTCTGATCCTAACAAACCATACATCAATGGAAAGATTATTTATTCAGTTTTCAGATGATGTATAAATCTCAATTTCGAAAAATTGACATTTAAGACTGGTTTTGTCGTCCATTTGTGAACATTTGTTACACAAGTAATCTTGTCTTGAATTTATTGGCTAAATAAGGCATTTTCCATTTAGAAACAAATTCAAATTGTCCAAACAAAGTTGTGTTATTTAGTAACATTTTTTTCAAATGGTTGAGAAACCCTAAAAATCTAAATGCATCAAATTGCAATTTTCATTTTTAATCTTAAATCTTTTTTGTAATGTAGCAGCCACTGAGAAAACCTCAGCAACTCTATATTAATGTGTTAAAAATGCTCCATCCGCAGGAGTGTCAGTCATGATCCACTGATGAATGTGTGTTGAATGCAGCACCTGTCTGATGCGTATCCTGTCTGATACCTGTCTGAGCGTCTTTGGAACAAATGACACCACTGAACTACGACAGGCAACCCGTGTCTGTGCTTTACTTTCACTTTATACAGCAGGAACTCAACCCAAGAGAACCATCTTTCGCAACTTGTGCTGGACTGTAATAAAACACGCATGTCTGTCAGGTGGCATGAACCAACCGCACGAGGAATGAGTTTTTTGTTGAACTGGTAGAATTCTTCTTCAGCAAAACAGACAAAAGGAAAACTTGTAAAATCAGATGTGTGGAATAAACAGAGGATGTTTAAATGTTTTTTTGTTTTATGACGGAAAAAAAGGGCTGCTTTTCATCTGAGTACAGCTGAAGGATGTGGTATGTGACTCAGCGGGCCTCACAGGACGACAGAACACCAAAACAATCCACTCATCCGTCCGCACATCCTTCCTATTCACACTCTTTTTCCCATCTATACGCTCTCAACACCTCAATCTGTTAACCTGCAATCCATCCAATTCATCCTTGCACGTGCAAACACCAGCCTTCAGCACAGATGCTGTCATTAACATCAGAAAAATGCCTTACCTGTGTAAATAATTACTCAGTAATTCAGTGTAAACTAAAGATTTAGCTTTATTTAGTTTGTTTGTTTATTTATTTAATCAGTTAGTTAGTTAGTTGGTTAGTTGGTTAATAATGTGCTGTTTCACAATGCCATCATTTTTTATCATGAAGTGATTATGAATGATTATGTGAGTTGCTGGTATAGTTATATGAAAAGTTTATTTCCAGCTATTATGCCTTCAAAAAAAAGATGGAAAATATAAATATGTGTGAAAAAATGAAGTAAGTAAATATCAAATTGTGCATTTAAAATCATTAAAATATTTAGCAGAAGCAACATGCATAACCTTAAAAGAAGGAAAGGGGAAAAAAAGTTGTATCATGAGCAATCAAAATTTAGGTAACATTTTAAGGCAGTAAAAAATAAACATTTGATGGAAAATATATGGATGAGAAACGACTACTACTACTACTAATAACAACAAAAGTACAATTATAAGTGTATAAATAGTGCATTTAAATTTGTAAACCTTTTGGTAGAAACAACAAACAATCTCAGAGTCATATCATAAAGAACTAAATTAATAAATATTAAATGCATATTTTTAAGGCAGTAAAAAATTAAGTTAAGTTAAGTTAAGTTAAGTTAAGTTAAGTTAAGTTAAGTTAAGTTAAGTTAAGTTAAGTTATATGTTTTGGAAATTTTGGCAGGGCAAGTGGACAACTTATCTACTTGATTGCAAGCAAGAAGAAAACAAATAAATTAAAAATCCTTACTGTTGAGCCTGCTGTCAGCTGCTAGCTACCTCAAGTTTTCTGTCTTGTCCTAACCCTTTACCAACAAATTATTCTCTGCGCAACATTTACAAATCATATCTGTTCTTGTAGTCTGAGTATGTTTTATGGTATCCTCAAGCTGGACTCTTTAGAGCTCAAATTGCCAGAAACATTGGCTTGATGAACCCGTGACAAGGCAGCTAAGTGCTCTTAAATTTAGACAGCCACGTCTTTTAATAGACACCACACAAATGGTTGTGTCTGTGCCACGTATGCTCTTACCTGCCAAAGCCTGAATCAGTCAAAATCCTCATTCCCGAGCGGGTTCAGAAATACTGCTATCCAAAATAACACTGGGGTTGCACGCTCCTGAAATTGACACCGAATTGCCAAGAAGCATGAAACAGACAACATTCTTGACCTCACCATGTGCTCTGTTTGCCATAACATCTAAATCCGATTCAAATACGGTCTTGCTTCCAGACAGTGTGAATCCAGTAGCCAAAATACAAAGCATATCTAATCGGACTTATTAAATGGCTTTTTAATTTGGACAATTGCAAATGCAGTTTTAACTCTATGAATGCATGTGTGAATGTGTTTCCAAAAAAAAAAAAAAAAAAAAAAAAATATATATATATTTTAAGCATATTGATAAAAAAAATAAAAAAATAAAAAAATAAAATCTAAATCAAACGCAAAACATGCAGAGAGAGAGAGAAAAAGCAGCAATACATTAATAAATAAATAAAATAAAACTATAAAGCATATCTAATTTGACTTATTAAATGCCACAGCAAAAAACAAAACAAATGCATATTTTAACTGTTTCTGAACTATAAAAAATGATCAAAAGCACTTTACTGCTTATTGATATTTAAAGTATAAATCGTTAACCTGAAGACACGTGTTGCAACCAAAATGCATGAATCATGCTGAGAAAAAAATTAAAAAAAACAAGTGTATCTAATCGGTTATTAAATTACCTTTCAGTTTTAAACATTTAAGTGCAGCAAAACAAAGAAATTGCAAATTCATATTTTTAACTCTGTGTAAGTGTATGTGTGTGAATGTAAGTGTTTCAGAACTAAGTGAGTCTTCTGTATATTTTTCCACAGGATCAATGTCAGGTAAGTGGGAGACAGGGAGAGCGAGATGGAGTCGGTCAGGGGAACCTCTCCCTCTCTAATGATAGTGTAAATAAACCCAGGTGAAAGGCGGCTTGGTGCTCATGTGGGAAAAGTGTGTCATGTCACAGCAAGAAAAAAGAAAACCCATTTGTCTGATACTCAACAGGTTCTTGAGCTTTCGTTCTGGAAGAGCAAGGGGACAGCGAGACGGATGATGCTGGGTGATGTTTGTCAACTGCCGACGTGCAAAATAAAGACTACAACATTGAAGTGGAGCCACATACAAGTTTGATAGAACAGATGCTATTATTCCTATACACCAGAATAACTTATGGAAACTGTAAAATGTGGACAAATCTGTCAAACTTTGTGCTGTTCCTAATGGAGCACCTAAAGCTCTGCATGTTGTTCTGAAGGATCCATATAATTCATGACCGCTGAATAGTTTGAGTGACAGAGGTTGAAAAATGGTCATAAAAAGCAATACAACTTTACAGGATTATTGACTTGAGGTCCTATCTATTATTTGACTCCAGAATACAAAAAATGGGGACAGGAGATGGGGAGCAAAAATAAATAAATAAAATAAAAATAAAACAAATAATTTAATTTAATTTAATTTAATTTAATTTAATTTAATTTAATTTAATTTAATTTAATTTAATTTAATTTAATTTAATTTAATTTAATTTAATTTAATTTAATTTAATTTAATTTAATAATTTATGTTTATTTATTTATTTGTTGTGTATTTATTAAATATTATATAATACAAAGGACTCCTGTACACTGTAAACAGTGAAAGTTGACTTAACTTAAAAAATTGAGGAAACCCGTTGCCTTAAAATGATTAAGAACATAATAATTAAAAAAAAAAAAAAAAACTTCAAGTGAACTTGACAATTCAATTAACTTATTTTTTTTAAATTATCATTTACTTAAAAATTTTAAGGCAACGGGTTTCCTCAATTTTTTTAAGTTAAGTCAACTTATCCCTCTTTACAGTGTAGACCCTTAAACGTATAAGGTCAGTTAGTCTTCAGACTACTTACAACCTTAACCCATTTTTAATAAATGTTTTTAAATCACTTACTAGATATGACAAAAGAGGGTGAGTCATTGATCCAGTAATGTTTTATTGCCTTTTTATGACCATTTTTTAAAAAAAAAACAAAAACAAAATCAAAAACAAAGTTGCTCATCTATTCATGTGGTGTGACTTAAAAGCTACATATAAGCTAAACTTAAAAGAAGAAAAAAAAAACTTTTTTTGACAAACTTTTTCTTGTCTTTTTTATTGCCACTTTTTTTTTTTTTTAATTGATTCTACTAACACTATAAGTGCATCTCAGGGGAAAATGGTGTAATAATAATAATAATAAGTAATAAATGATATGATCTCTTTTTTTGCCGATGTTTTCGTGACTGTGTATGAGGGAAAACACAAGCTGATATACATATGTTGCGTCGTCCCCAAAGTC